>JAULBM010226161.1:0-17092 GCA_032357055.1 Geukensia granosissima
GGTGAATATCCAAAATTGTCAACCTCACTAAGGTTATTTCCTTCGGGCTAAAGCCCTCAGGGAAATAACCTTAGTTACGGTTGACAATTTTGGATATTCACCTCCTGTCAGGGCCATAATTGTATAATATTAAAGCTTCAGATTCAGGAACGATCAGAATTACATTGGATTTTGAGATCATTAAGCATCACTTATTAATGTGATTCTAGGTTGAAAAAAATATGTAGAGGTTTTCTGGAAGGAGCAAAAATAAGAAATGATAGAATTTTATTTTCTCTATGTCAATATTTAACATCTAGATATTATCAAGAGAATTAAAATTAATGATGATGTTTCTATGTCCTGGGTTATTTTGTATTTTTAATAAGTATAATAAAAATAGCTGCATGGTAAAATTATATATATCATGTAGTCTTGTGTTGGTATGACCTCATTAAAGGTTAATGAGGTTAATGAACTTTTTCTCAGGACATGCCTACCAGAAACAGTTATTGCTCATTACAAAATCTACTGTTTTCTTATGTCTGAATTTCAACATATGGCCTTTATCGCTCTATCAGGCTTCTGCTTAACTACTGTTGAGTAAGGTTCTGTTGACACCATGACAGTTGTCTTTTCCTTTTGAACAGTTAGTTAGTATAATGGGTTCCTAAATTGGTGGATTAGACAGTTAAACACTCCACAAAATTGGATCACTATGAAGATATAAAAATTGGGAAGTTTTTAATGTAAAAATTCTCTAAACACAATTGTTTTAAGGGTCATTTTTTCTCCAAAGAACAAATTCTCATTCATTTATTCAGTTTTAGATATTGATTTTGGAAGAGAAACTTGCGACAAAATCAGAAAAAAATTTTAAACACTTTTCAATTTCTTCAGTTTCAATTTGACTTCATGTAATTTATACAGCAGACATTAGTGCCATTGTAAAATATATCAAAATCTCTTTTATTCCATACTTTGAAGTTGTTAACAATGGTTATATGACCTATTAAAATGTTGACCTACTATTATTCTCTGTACCTATATATACATGGTTGAGAGGAATAAAGATGTATATATTCACTGGTAAACTATGATTGGAGAACTGGCCCCTCAAAGAGGTTAGTTCCAGTAACCAATAGTCGGACAGTCTATTTTGTATCATCGTGTACAGAAAAAGTTATTAAAGAGAGTAAGTTTTGGTTACCAATAGAAACATGGTTTACTCTGTGGCATGACAAAAACCATTACAGAGGTGAGTAAGTTTTGGTTACCAATAGAAACACGGTTTACTCTGTGGCATGACAAACATCATTACAGAGGTGAGTAAGTTTGAGAAACCAAGGGTCAAACACAATCTACACTAGCGTTAAGTACAGATCATTACATATACAAGTTCAAGTAGCATTTGTAGCATTAAAAAAGACAAGCTAATCTATAGCAAAGAGAACAGGTCACTACAATGATCAGTAATTCCTAATTACTAAGATTGGGATAAGGCACTCGTTAGCATGGGGAACCGACCATAATGAGGTGAATTCTTCCCAGTAATCATTAGTCGAGATACTCTCCAGCAGGAAAATGGTTCATGAGAGGTATCTTCTAGTTGCAGACTACTCTGCATCATATCAAATGACCAATTGCAAGGTAAGATCCAGTTACAGGCTACTCTATGATGGAGACAGGGTTATTACAGATGTAATTTCCATTTACAGGCTACTTTTTTTCATGGAGAACAGACCATAAGAGAGGCGACTAAGTTTCAGTTACAGACTACTCTGTATAGTGGAGAATGTGCCATTGTTGAGGTAAGTTCAAATGACAGGCTTCTCTTAATCATCGAGAACGAGCCATTGCAGAGGTATGTCCCTATTACATGCTACACTGTATCATGGAGAACCGGTCATTTCAGAGGCAAGTTCCAGTTAGCTATTCTGTAACTGGCCATTGCAGAGAAGTTCCAGTTACACATACTCTTTATCATGGAGAATGGACCATTACAGAGTGGGTTCCAGTTAAAGGCTACTCTGTATTATGGAGAACTGGCCATGGTAGGTGCAAGTACCAGTAACAAGCTACTCTGTATTGTGCAGAACGGGCCATTGCAGATGTGAGTTCAAATTACAGGCTACTCTGTATCATGGAGAATGGGTCATTACAGAGTAAGTTCAAGTTACAGCTAATCTGTATTGTGCAGAATAGACCATTGCACATGTGAGTTCCAGTTACAGGCTAATCTGTATCATGGAGAATGGGCCATTGCAGCGTAAGTTCAAGTTACAGGCTACTCTGTATTGTGCAGAGTAGACCATTGCACATAAGAGTTCCAGTTACAGACTAACTTGTGTCATGGAGAATTGGTCATTGCAGCGTAAGTTCAAGTTACAGGCTACTCTGTATTGTGCAGAATAGACCATTGCAGACGTGAGTTCCAGTTACAGGCTACTCTGTATCATGAAGAATGAGCCATCGCAAGGGCAAGTTCGAGATACAGGCTACTCTGAATCATGGAATAAGGACATTGTAGAGGTAATATTCAGTTACAGGCCACTCTGTATTTTGGAGGACGGGTTATTGCAGAGGCATGTATCAGTTTAGTCTACTCTGTATCATGGCGCACGGGCCATTACAGAGGCGAGTAATTAATTTCAGTCGTGAAGAACGGGCCATTGCAGAGGTAATATCCAGCTGAAAGGGTTATTATAAGGTTGAAAAAGTTCAAGTTTCAGGCTATCCTGCATCATGGAAAATGGACCATTACAGAGGTCAGAAAGTTTCATTTGCAGACTGCTCTGTACCATAGAGAATCAAATAACCAATTCAATAGTCAACATTAAAGACAGATCATTACGGAAGTCGTTAAGTTCCAATCGGGCTACTCTAGAGCATGGCAAACAGATCATTGCAGAGACGAGAATTTTTCGGTTGCTAATAAACAAACAGGCTAATTTGCAGCATGGAGAACAGATCATTACATACATTACAGACTAAACAATAAGTAAAAGTAAGCAATAACTAACTTCTTTATTAGTATTCTTGGCATGATACGGTGCTCGACGAGAATCACTGAATGGTATGAAGTAGTCGTTATTTAACTATGAATAAAAGGTACAACAGAACTTGCCATGTTCAGTTCAATAAAAGTTTTTCAAAAATCCAATTTTAAGGATAGTCGCAGATGCATATGAAGTCGCTAAGATTTGAATAGTTCCAAAATAGCCTATGAAAATGGCCAATGAAAGCAAACAAGAACAACTTTAGGAGGAAGAAAAGTTACTGTAAACCGGGAAATTTTCGTGGCGTTTTATTTTCGCGGTAAGAGAGATAGCGCGAAAATTAAACGGCCGCGAATAAATGCATGTCTTTAAAGAAAATGTTTGAATATAACAGACATCGAAGGACATTGGTATGTAAGTGACATGCAGTATTTCTTGATATCATTTAGACAGTGACTTGGCTTTTGTTTATCTATATTGTATTGTTTGTATTATTTTTTTGTTTTTTTTCCAATAAAAAATAAATTAATAAACATTTTACAAACTCTTTATTTCATCAATACACACGATTTACAACAGTAAATATGTCGATTAACCTATTGATCATTACACAACGGATTAGCAAAATAAACATTTCATTTTAAAAAAAATGGCGAGAGAAGTCATTTCACAGGTCATTAAACAATCAATTGTCAGCTTGGTAAGTAAAGAATCATGGTTCAATTTCGACTGTTATTTAGTGGATGGCTGTGGACAATATTTTTAAATTGGCAATGTTCTGTGTACTGACAGTGTTTTTAAAAGCATGAACGGATAAATGGTCTAGATTGAATTACAGCGTAGATCATTTAAACCCACGATTAACATATAAAGATGTAGAAAATGCTTTCATAGTTCCCGGTATCCTCAGTGAACTGGATGTGACAATTTCTATGGAACGTTTCGTCACGTATTTCGTAGTCTAAAATAATCTTTTTCCATATTTTAACGTCTCCTCAATCTGCATCTACCATGAACTACAGATTATCAGAAATGCCACGAGATTTTAATCCAATAAAAAATTGAGTTGCTCTGGTGAACACAAAAGGTGCATATTAGACAAGAATCAACGTATTTGAATACTAGTAGTTGAAAAGGTAAATTTCATTCTGTACCAATCAGTGAGGTGTATTGAGACTATGTTAGTCTCGCGGCGTACATGTTTGATATTAACTTTGAAATACAGATCTCTAAGTACCAATTTCGAAAAATACCCTACTCTCCCAAGGGCGACCGGGTTATAAAAATAGGCCGTTCGGTTTTTCCGCCTGCAGGTAAAACTGCTAAAGGGGCATCCGTTGGTCGGACGGGATCAGTGGGCGGGATGTATAAATACTCGACCACCACGAGAGTATCCGGGATTTTGAAATAGCTGCACGGTATATCCACAAGGAGTAGAACCCTCCGTTGGTTGGGCGGGATGAATAAATACTCAACCCATCTTAGACGGGAACGTTACCGCCGTGCCCCTCCAATCCAACAGCAGTGGCATTGACCCAACGGGAACCTTCGACCCAACAGCAGTGGCATTGACCCATAGGGAAACTCCGGTCCAACAGCAGTGGCATTGATCCATCGGGAACCTTCGATCCAACAGCAGTGGCGTTGACCCATCGGGAACCTTTGTTCCAACAGCAGTGGCATTGACCCAATGTTTTCATAATGAATGTTTACCAATGTTGCATAAGAAGCATGTTCCGTCTTGTTCGTGTTCTCGAGGTTGTCGATCTGTCGACTTTTTCCCTTGTGACTGGCCCTACGGTTTTCTCCCACCTTCGAACATATCAGATGAAACACTCATATATCCAAACAAATCGAAAAAACAGTACTTGTAACTGGTGGCATCATTTGGTAAAAGAACTACTTCTTCAAGAGCTATCGCAGAAAAAGAAAGAAGGTTAGCCCAAACCTTTATATAAGCAGCTTCCTTTATACAGATGATGTTCTCTCACTGGAAAGATAATCGTCACCGCATCTACCAAAATGATCGTGAAATAAAAGACATTACAGAAACCCCTAAGTCTGAGTTCACGCCCTGAAAAGATATGGGGTAAATGTCAGAAAGACTGCACTCCAACCACGAGTAAACAGAAAAATTTACATCCACTAGGCCTTCAACAAGGGTGGAATACAACACCTTGTGAAAAGCTCTCAATCGCCCTAAATAAAAAATCTTGTATGCGTAAAATAATACGGCTATTACCTGAATATTATCAAAAATGTACATCTAACAAAACATTAAACACAAATACAAACCTGTGACCACAATTCCTGACTTTGGACAGGCACATGGTGTTTTTTTTTTAGTTTTATATGTACATATGTTCGGGTTAGCGTCGACTTTCCCCTTTTGTCTGGATTTTTGTTTTCTTTCGGTTCTCTTCTTGCAAATCTAGTATTACTGCCTTAGAAAACAGAGTATTAGAGCATCAAATATTTCATTATTTTTGTCGTACAGTACGACCTCATACATTCGAAAAGACCTTGATCGGGTGAATTCAATTCAACTGCTATCAATTTTCCAAACATCAGTAAAATTTTTGGTATCAAGAAAGAATACTGACAAATTCACCCCCCTTTCTTTAAAATATGCAGAAAGTGTTTGTTAGTCATTTGTCATATTATCAATAGAATACTTAAATATACTAGTGTAAAATTTATATGCGCGATTCATATATTACAGTAACAGAGAAAAGCTTACCTAAATCATTCAAGGTAGTGTGTCCATGCTGGAATTACAATCATTTATGGAATCTTGCATTAACTCAATACTAGTATGCAGTCACCCTCTCTCTGTTGATTATAACTTTTGGTCAACAGTTAATCATTATTTTTTTCTTGATGTGCATAATGGGACCTATAGAAGTTTAAACTCTACTGTCACTTGGTGTTGGTGGGTGTCTGTCTCATGGAATCATGCCACATCTCCTATTTTTATATAATGAAATTCAACATAGTGAAATAACATTGGTAATCTTGTATTTAGAAGTCGGTTGGTCGATGCCATTGTTGGTGGATCAGATATCCCAGAAGGTTTTAGATTTATTGAATATCGTTATATATAAATTAGGGATATACTTTTTAAATTCATCAAACCTAAGGTATTACGGTAATGTCTATTCCTTGTCATTTGGACATAAACAAAAGAACTCCATATTCATCATTTGGCACCCTTCGTTCGTCGTCTGTCCGTAAACCTTTTTTTTTATTTTCATCTTCTCCTCTTAAACCACTAGGCCAAATTGAACCAAAATTTGCATGAAGCCTCTATGGAAGGTCGATCCGTAACAAAGTTTCCTCGTTTCGTCCTAATCGGAAAAAAGATGGCCGCCATGAAGAATTCTTGTTTCTGATTGGCTGATACATAAAAAAAATCTTCTCCTCAGAAACTGCTCGGCAAAATGGGATTAATAATTGATGTGAAATTTTATGGGAGGTCCTTTATAAAGTTTCCCCATTTCATCCCGATTGCACAAAACACATGGACACCATTGGCATTTGTTGTCTATGATTGGCTAATTCATCAAAAATCTTTTACTCTGAAACCACTTGGCCAAATCAGGAACATATATAACAGTTACATACCTCCCTAAACAAAAGGATTTGATGTGGTTCTTTATAAAGTTTTCTCATTTCGTCCCAATCAGACAAAAACATGGCCGCCATGGATGATTTTTATATCTGATTGGCTGATACATTAAAAAAATCTTCTACTCTGAAACCGCTCGGACAAATGGATTAACATTTGATATGGGGCATCTAAATTTGAAAGTTTTATAAATTTTCCTCAATTTGTGCTGTTCGGACAAAGCACGTGGCCGTCATGGACAATTCTTGTTCCTAAACAATCTTCTCCTATTTAACTATGTTGGCCAAATGGAATAATAATTGACAAGAAGCATTTATGCGAGATCCTGTCTAAGGTTTAAAAACAGCCACGGGGCTACTATTGGTTATTTATATTTGTTTTTTAATTGGTCCAATGTCATGTGAGCGATACAGACTCAGTATTTGAGCCTTACTTCTATGTATACAGCAAAATGAAATTCTACAAATCTGAGACAGCATTCTATTTGGCCAAATGGGATAATAATTGACAAGAAGCATTTATGCGAGATCCTCTCTAAGGTTTAAAAACAGCCATAGGGCTACTATTGGTTATTTATATTTGTTTTTTAATTGGTCCATTGTCATGTGAGCGATACAGACTCGGCATTTGAGCCTTACTTCTACGTATATAGCAAAATGAAATTCTACAAATGTGAGACAGCATTTGTATACCTCATGTTCAATACAATACCTGAATATATTTTTCTCGCAAATTCATAGCGAAATGTAAAAATTTGTAATTTTGGCTGACAATGTAGCATAGACCTTTAGTGTTATAATCTTTTCTATACAGCATTTCTGAAGTTGTAAGTAAAGAAAACAGACAAGTACAAATAAAGAGAGGATACATGGTAAATCTCAAGAATACCATACTCCATCTTGGTAAGAAACAGTGAAAATTAATGAATCTAGAGGTCCTCACAAGGCTCTCAACACGTGTAAATTCGGATTCTTTACTTCATTTCACAGTTACGTCATTTGAAGCAGTTTTCAAATTTGCTTTCGTATTCAGCATAAATTAAAATAGCTGAAAGCAATGTGTGAAACTGTTTCCATTAATTGCTGTAAAGTATTACTATACACATAATGTTACAGCGATAAAAAAAACTTAATACATTGAATGAATTCATTTCAACAGTAACATATATTTATAGCTTTTATAAAAGTCCTACAGCATATATATATTTGAATATTAGTTTTGCAAGAATAAGGACAGACAAATCACTCTCTTTTGCAATCACTTCAAAGTATCAGGTAGTGAAGGACGTTGGTACATCGTTTTTCATGTGGAATGTCATGATGAATTATCAATCAGTTCTGCAAGTGTGTAATTACCTGCATATTATGCAGTACCTACCACGAAAACGCAGAGCTTTATAGAAAAATGTTGGCCATTTATATATTGTTGTTCTTGGCTGTACAATTTAAAACAATACAAAGTTCAGGGCTGATTGACCAGATGCTGACCAGTACTATAAAGTGTAAATCTAATCAAACTGTTGGTATAACCCTGTCTGTGGTCAGAGCTGCAGAAGTGCTATTTGTTGGAGGGTATGGAGTTCGGGATAAACGTAGTCAGGAGCCAGTGACAGTTGATACGCTATTCCAAGTGGCGTCACTTTCGAAGGCCTTTGCCAGTACATTGCTACTCAAACTGATGGAAGAGAAAACAAAGTAAGTGTATAGAAATGCATGTTAGTGTTAACAGTTAGAATATTTTTTAACAAAACAAAACTGCATAGTTCAGAAAAATTAAATCTAGGCTTTCGTTTCACTGAAATAACTAAACACCCCGTACAATAACAACATAAATATTTAATTAGTAAAGTCGGTTTTCATTTAAGGGACCATTTGGAAACAGTTATGGATAATTCCAATAACATTAAGAGGTGATAATTTTGCTATCACAACTTGCAGTGTGTCAAGTCCAGTGTAGAATACCATTATGAGAGATCAAAAGTGCATAGTCAAGAGTCAAGACAAATTAGAAACAAACTTTAAGATAAAACGAAAACAAAAGGAACAAAGGCTTGGAATCCACGAACTCCTACCAATTTGTACAACAAATACGACAAAAGATTTTTTTGTATGTTTGTTTAAAGAAATACATTTAGCTATTCGAAATTAAACACATGGACCAAATCTGATATTTTTTACAGGTACACTATCAATACGAAGGTAAAGACCATACTGAATGAGAACAACATATTCTACGACGACCTGAGATCCAACTATGCTACTGTACAGGATCTGATATCACACAGAATGGGGATACCATACCATAATAGTTTCAGATTTGATTCCAACCTAACACGGTCTAATTTGATACAGTAAGAAACTTGTACTAATTTTTTATGTTTCAACAAATAATATCCTGCATAGATGATTTAGAATACAAGTTTACCAATTTCTATTACATATAATGGTTAATGCTGATATGCTGTACATTTCAAGGAGTAATCTCTCAAAAGTAGCATTAGAACCAAAATATAGGATGGCTGAAACCCAAACTTTGTAAAATGAAGAGCTCTTACCAGAACATCCAAAATAAATTTGCTGATTTGCGATACATTATATAATTTAGGTCAGCTTGTATATATTTGAATTCGACATTTTTCTAACCATTTAACCTCCGGGTGGATCTGTAAATAAAGTAACATAACCCAGTCATGAATCTCAGACCTCCGAATATCGAATCAGTGCCTAGCTTAGGATTTCTCCAACTGTTCCTGCACAAATGACGATGATTTTTTAGGTACATATCGTGAAGTAAGTATTATGAGTATTACCGTTTGAACATTGCTATGTCTAAGTCCATTGCAGATTTCCGTCATTTAAAAAATCTTGTTATCGTTAAGCTAAGGCACGTAATCAGCAAACCTGTGGTAAAAAAGAAACGTATTAAAATACAAAATTAACAATGATGAAAAAATATGAATAAATATGGAAAATTTTGGATATGCTATATGTACATTTCAAGGAGTAATCTCTCATCAGTAACATTGAAGGTCAAAGATCAAAAATAGCAAAGGAAGCACTCAAATCCAAGCAAATCCCCCTCTTTAATAAGTTACCAGCTTCACATGTCTGTATCCCGTAAACTACATGGGGAAAACAAGCTATTAAAAACAAGTTTATTCTAATTATAAAATTATTTTTCAGTCGGCTAAGGTATCTGCAGCCAAGGGGAGAATTTAGAGGTAGTTTTATCTATAACAATCTCATGTATGGGGTTTTAACATATCTGGCAGAGTTGATTGGTGGCGATCGTTGGGAAAATTTAATTCAAAGACACCTCTTAAATCCAATTGGAATGACGTCTACAACTTTTACGACCACGGCTGATCCCAGCAAGATATCATTGGCTCGAGGATATGTTGATTATTATGGCGAACTGCGTGCTGTTCCATTTGAGTTCTCCAGGTAACATAACCAACAAAAAAAAAACTTATTATACATTCACCTTTCAGTTTGTTTTTAACAAGTACAATTTAACTAAGATACATCATAAAGTTGACATTTCAACGGATTTCTTAATATACATTTAATATTCATCATGAGATCCAAAGTTTTTGTCTATGAATACAGGTTCCGTCAAGTTGATTTTTTGGTGTATTTGTAGTTCATTAGTACATATTTACTGATGTTTCATCGAAATTGTGAATTTCTTTATGCTGTACACGTGTTTCAAGGAATAACCTTTGAAAAAAACATAGCAAAGCCGAGATCAAAATATCGTCGAAATACCCATATGCAAACAAATCGAAAAGGGAAATTACGTGTATGATTTCTCAATCACATACCCTTTAGAAAGAACACACATTTGAATTTTTTAAACTCAAGTTGCAGTTTTCGTGACATGGCATATGATTTCTGCAATCATACTTTTCATAACTTGTATATCACCTTGAAAATGAAAATAGTCTATAAATGATTCAGAAAATAAAACTGACAATGATGTTCTACATTATACAAAATTACCAATGTTAAAGAAATACGGAAAAATTAGGTATGCTATATGTACATTTCAAGGAGTAACCTCTCGTCATTAGCATTAGAACCGAAACATAGAAAGTCAAAGATTCAAATATAGCAAAATATGCACTCAAATCCAAACAAATCGAAATGGGAAGCCAAATCCGACGGCAGGGACCACTACTACTGCTTTTTAAGGCCTTTCCGTATTTTCAGTGTTTCAGAATTTTAGCAAATGCAGCAAATTTCTGTAAAACATTAGATAAATTTCATGTAAGAAAAGTCTGACAACTGGGCTGGTGAATACCCTCGGGGACCAATGTTCCAATTTCACTTTTAACCATGTCGCACATAAAACTGATATGTACAACTAACAACAGAAATCAAAACGTGTATACATGCAAATGTATAATATAAAAACTAATTTTATAACCAAACATTTTCCAGACGATATGGTGAGTTATGTGGTTCTACTTGCGTCTTAACCACAGCGCGAGACATGGCAAAATGGACAAGACTATTCTTAAATGGCGGCAAACTAGATGATGGAACTAGATTAATCTCGGAAAATTCATTTGAATATATCAAAGAAGCAGTTAATGCCATACCACATGAGTCGACCTGGTCATACAAATACTTTACAAAACCTAAAGTCCCAGTTACTAATAGTCAGACGGGATACTCTGTAGGATGGAGAACAGGTCATTACAGGGGTGCGTAATATCAAGTTACCCATGACTAAAAGGACTTCCTTGAGAAAATAAAATGGTAAAGTAAATTTCTGTTACCACTAGTCAGAAGGCCATCTCTGTAGCATGAGGAACATGTCATTATAGTGGTGAGTAAATTTCAGTTACCAGTGAATAAAAGGGCGTCTTTGTAGCACGAAGAACATTCATGATTGTGGTGAGTAAATTTCAGTTACCAGTGAAAAGAAGGGCGTCTCTGTATCATTAGAAACCTGTCATTAGTGGTGAGTTAATTTCAGTTGCCAGTGAAAAGAAGGACGTCTCTTTAGCTTGAGGAACATGTCATTAGTGGTAAGTAAATTTTGGTTGCCAGTGAAAAGAAGGATGTCTCTGTAGCATGAGGAACATGTTATTATAAAGTCGGATGACCTACTGTGTAGCATGGCGAAAAGATCATTCAGATATGGAAGTTCAGGTTACAAATTTTCAGACGGGGTTCACTATAGCGTAGATAACTGGCAGGTGCAGAGGTAAGTAAGTTCTATCATCCAGTATTCAAACAGAAAAAGGAATTCGAAGATACAAAAGGGGCAGACAGAAATCGTTAAGTCAGAAGATAAATGATAATTGGTAACAGGTGCCACTTAGCAGACGTTGCTTACACTTCCGGAGTACATGAACTCACACTGGATTTTGTAGGGTTTGTGTTACTCTAGCTTTAGTTTTCAGTGTAGTGTTGTGTGTTCATTATTTGTCTTTCGTTTCATTTTGATGGGCATGGTCTTGTCCGTCTTCTGACAACAATTTGTGTCTGCCCCTTTGGAATCTTCGAATAACTTTTACAGACGAGAACATCCCTTTGGTATCTTCGAATAACTTTTACAGTCGGGAACATGGAAAAAGTGGAAATCAGTCAATTTTTATTAATATCATACTTCATTAATTAAGACTGTCAAAATAAAATCCAGGTTTGAATCCATGTGCTTTGAAATAGTAAGAAGTTCTGTAAAGGCTCTCGTCCTGGGAGCACGGTGATTCCGGTAATTGGTATCAAAATCTATAAACCAAGAAATGTAGGTGTATGAGCAACATATGGTTACCTTTGACAAAAAAGATTCATAGACAGTTAACCATGTCATGTTGAAGGCAGAAAAAGGCTTCAGTTTTTCTATGTTAACACTGCTTCTCAAGGACTTACTTCCCCAAATGTTTTCCCAATATTTTGTTCATTACCTACTATACTGATGATAATTAAATTGGGAGCTTGAGTGCAAATTTCCATTAAAATTTATTGATCGGTCATTGATAAACAGGCATTTGAACAAAGTGATTAACTTTTGAACAACTGCAGAAGGTTTAAACAACGTGTTTTCATAAACGTTTATTGTTAGATCCAACTGTTCATCTTTGAATGTAAAAGTTACCTTGTTCTGCATTATGTCAGCTGAGAGAGATAATTTCCCTGGCTATTACATAAAAATTGAACAACATTTGTCATGTTATTGATAGGAAATAGGAGGTGTGGTAGGCCTTTGTTGCCGTTATCTGAAGTAAGCAAACACAACTACTTCCCTGCACAACATTACCTAGAATGATATAAAAAAAAAGTAGAAGTGGCTTTGTCATAAAGCAGCAATCACCTTGATATGTTATTAATGTATCATTTTGTCATCATTAAGGGTACAGAATGTTTACACATGGTGGACATGTATGGGGATTTAGAGCAATGCTATCCTGGTTTCCAGATGTGGACTTTGGGGTATTTATCGTTCTAACCGGACGTGACGATGATTATTTTTATAGAACTACCCTACAGAATTTCATTTTTGATGTTTACCATAACTTTACGCCATATTTGAATGTTTCGTCGATCTGTAATTATCCTGAACCATGGCTTTCCAAAAATGGTATGAAAATTAAACCAAACTTTCGAAGGGATCTAAATCTAAGTCAGTCGATGGAAAAATATCTTGGGACATTTGATAATCCAGCTTATGGGAGCATCAACATACAGGAACATAAGGAAAGCAACAAATTAAAGTTAGTGTACGGATACATTACTTTTATACTGTTTCCAAAATCAATAAAGGATGAGTTTTTTGGAGATTCAGTGGGGCTGTCTGCTTATCTGTTTGATATATCTACGTTTAAATTTAACTTTGAGGACGGTCAGACAAGTTTGGAAATTCCGGAGTTTGGAATGGATGGACAGCTGTTTATTAAAATACATACAAATGGTGTCAACTCGGTGTTTACTGCAATTATTACACCAACATTATATTTATCCTGGTTCATATCATTGTACCTAACAAAGTAACATTATCCAAAACAAAGATATATTCGTCATCAATTAAGGGCTGCGTATCTTAACGAAATTTAAATGAGAACATTATATGAGTTTTTCACATATGACACTATACCAGATTTACCACGTTGGAAATTACAAAAACTAGTTGTTGAGTAGTAAGCAGGGGTTTTACCTGACCATTTTAGTCGGCTTTTTTAATAAATGTACAATGTATTATAATACAAATGTTTTAATTTACCTAACTGCATATGAGGGTCGTCCCTTTGCTATAATTACTTATGTTTAATATCCGTTCCTGTTTATAAACAAAGATTTTCATTTTACATTAGGGTTGTCTCCTTAGGCTATCACGTGTGTACGTTGCAAGTGGGTAAGAGCTGTGGCTCTATGATTTATTCGTTTACTTGACATATGGGTAATCGACAGGAATCGGTTGGTTTTAGTGGGCTCGGATTTTTCTTTCCTGATTTTGCAGAAAAAATCATCTGTCCCGGATTTGAATATTGCCCCTTTTAAACAAATTATAATTTTGCTGACAAACTTTATTTACCCCCCCCCCCCGCCCATAATAGCAACGGGTGGTATTGTGTCCCGAACATCTACCACATCCCAATAGTACCCACTATACCGGAAGCGGAATTTTTACGTCTAGCGATTAAGGTATTTTTTTCCAGAATAATGTTTTTGTCAGACGATAGCAAGATTTGACACAAATAATTGTTGATTTGTTTTTTGTGTGTTTAATAAATTGTCGATTTTAATTGAAATACAATTTATTTACTTTAGGGAGTTATTGAAAAAATTAATTGTGTGATTGAAAAAAGGGCATTCAGTTTAGTTGAGGGTGTAACGGTAGACAACCACACTCAGAAAAATATCACCTTCGATGCCTTGAGTTGAGGGTGTAAAGCTAAGTAAAAAATATCACCCTCGACTTCGTCTCGGGTAGTATTTTTTTCCTATGGCACCCTTAACTAAGTGTGTTTATATATAATATCTAGCTGTCAAATTCCGATAAACATATACCTATCTTAGTTGATGACAAAGAAACTGCCCAATAGTGGATACAAAAGAATAGATTTTAAAACTTATTATCTCTGTCCTCTTGTAACAACATTAAACCATTTGAATTTTCTATCCTCTCTACAGCCGTACCCCACACACTTCTCAAATCGAGATTAAATAATACTTTTTCAAGAGGATAAAAAAACGTTGTTGTCGGTAGAACAAAAACTTCCTTTGTTCAACGTAAAATTTAATACAAATTTAAATTTCCTAATTGACAACATATTTATTATGTTTAGTGGAGTTTTCCAGCAGACGATTGGCATTCCAATAGGCACTAATTGTGCTTCTCTCCTCGCTGATCTATTTCTTCACTCATTTGAGGCAAACTGTCTTTAGGGGCTATCACAGAAAAGGAAAGAAAGCTAGTTTAAACTTTAATTTCAGCCTCCGTTATATAGATGATGTTCTTAAACTGAACAATGCTCCAGTTGACTATTGTCTTTACCTTATCGCACAAATAAACTTGAAATTAAAGACACAATAGACACCCCCGAGTCATCATCATACTTTGACATTCACATTGAATTAGACAATAGAGGAGGGCCTCATACAAAACTATATGACAATTCTAATGACTTCAACTTCTAGAAAGACATAAGTCATTGGCACAGAGACTGCACTAACATGGATTTGTTGCTTCTCGGTTGAAGTTGTCACTCCAGAAATTATATGGTCGAGACCACAATCTTGTCGGCAGGTATGGTGTGTCAGTTTCACAGATGAAGCACCTTAAAACGACTGTTAACTTTCTTTGGCTGGAGGTTATAATTCCTTTAAGCATTCCTTTAACCCTGAATTGGATAATACCGAATTGGAAAATGGACAATGCGGCAGGTGTCTTTAAGGGGACAGTCAGCAGGAACACATGCCACTTTACCCACACACATTATTCTGACTCCGGGCCGACCAGTCTATGGTATTACTCCTAAATGCTGCGTGCTAAGCGGAGAAGCAGCATATACAAATTTTATACAAATTCTATTGTCTTTGGTATGACCCGGCCGGGGATCGAACCCACGACCTTCCGCACTCGAGGCGAGCACGCTAACCATTACAACACCGACCAGAATTAATGAAATTAATTAGTATTTATTTGAATACTACTCCAAAATAGGTGTTTGCAAACACGTTTTGTTTAAAAAGGGTTCAGTTTCGAAAGTTGTATAGAGCACAGTTTGGTTTTAATTTGTTGCATTTATATAGGGTTTTAATTTGTTGCATTATTATAGATTTGGACGAATGGATTAATGTCATCGATTGATAATATCGATGACCATAACTTCGTTTTCGTCTAGGATTAAGACAAAACTGTTGATCTTATTAATATCGCTACATCTAGGACTTCATTACCTTTACTTGCATCCATATGACATTGCAGTAACAGGCTTTCTTATTCTCTATCCACGGAATGGAGTACTAATGTACGGGTTATTATGTATATCTTTTCTAACGTCCTTACTTTCATCTATATGATTGAGGGGTCCGGGTACTATATTGATAAATTGTATTTGTTTTATTATCCTAATTTTTTTATATTAACTCACGAACGATGGCTACCTAGTTGCATTATAAACAGTAAACGAGGTTGGTTGATGTAAAATCCAGATCATTGAAAAGTATGGTTTGGAAGGTTGGATCTACATTCCATACTATACCATTACATATGTTGCTCAAATTTCTTCCATAAACGATGTATCGTTTATTTCCCTTTATTTGCATTTGTATATATCTAGGAAACGTTACAACATGGGCTCTCAAGAGGCGGATTCAGACTTTTGGAAAGGGGGGCACTTTATTTTGAACTCTTGATTCACCAATTTCTCGATTTCTAATAGGGATAAAGATCAAAATTTACCTCCAACCTTTCCTTTTTTATCCTTTTTGCGTCCCCTGCCCCCCCCCCCCCCCGATCCGCCCCTGCTCTCAGGAGCATATATTGACCTCCTGACAACTAAGCATTGGTTCTTATGAAGAATTGTTTTTGCCGGAATAGAATGCTGACCAAACTTTTTGCAAACGACCATCAATCTCAAACAAACCATTTAAAAAGGAAACCATGATATACTATGATCGGTTGTGGCAGCCGTCTTGATTCTTGATGTTTAGGGTGATGCCGGATAAAATTTTAGTTTAGTTTATATCATATTTTGTTTGTTATCAAAATACAAAATCGATTAGACAAGTAAAGCTTAGTTTTACAGTTTTCTCCGTTTACAATTTTTGCAATAACATAGATGGTTTAAAACAAAAAATATCTTTAGGAAAAAAGAAAAGAAGATGTGTTTGTGTGGTTGTGCAATTTGGTTATATATAGATACTAAAGGATAAGGAATCGCTTCGTTTC
This sequence comes from Geukensia granosissima, assembly GCA_032357055.1. Taxonomy (NCBI): domain Eukaryota; kingdom Metazoa; phylum Mollusca; class Bivalvia; order Mytilida; family Mytilidae; genus Geukensia; species Geukensia granosissima. The sequence continues at coordinate 17,011 of JAULBM010226161.1, forward strand.
CTTTAATTGATTGATTGATTGAATGGTGCTTAACGTCCAGTGGCAAATATTTCATGCATATTCAGGACGAGAGCATATTAAT
>JAULBM010226272.1:0-17092 GCA_032357055.1 Geukensia granosissima
ATTGGTAATTGTATACCAGGTGAGCGACTACAGGCTCCTAGGAGCCTCTGGTTGTCTTATGTACCCTCATTTTGGCCATTGTCTTGTCTATTTTTCGATTGTCCACTTTTTATTTTCGAAATCATATGGTAAATGAACCAAAAGCAACGTTAATAAAGTTTTGATGTAATACTCACCTTATTAAATCGGACATACCCGTTACCAAGGTAACGGAAACAGCAAGCAGGATGATTTTATATACTGACGACAGCATTGTGGTCTCTACAAATGTCAAAATGAGTGTTCATTAGTTGCAAAACAATTTACTCAATAGCATTACAGCAAAATTAAATGTAACTTTTTAAATATTATTTATATTTAATGGAAGATTTAAATAAATAAACAGAAATAAAATAGATATTAAAGATAGCATTAACTTTCTCCAAATCATGTTTAGTTTTAAAAGACAGTTTGAAAATTTAAGACTTTTCCATTTTTAGGCAACCTGGTCAAAGGTTATTTGAACTTGGCGTCCGTCGCTATCCATGAGGCAGAACTGAACCTAACTTTACAGAAAGCATAATCTGACTACAAACATGGCTGCCACAGGCAATTCTGGTTTCTGATTTTGAAACCACAAAGCAAAATAGATCCAAATTTGAAAGGGAGCATTTATGGAAAGTCCTGTACAAACAATCCTCGTTACGTCCTAATCGAACACGGGCAATTTTTTGTTAGCATACCAATGAGCATTAATTTATGTTATGGATATTACTACCTCCCTTGATAACCATGTGATTTTCTGCAAAAATAGTTTCCTTTGATATATACAGTCTAGCTTTTCGTCGTTTTTAATTCAAAATCTCCTAGTTCGGTATCGGTAATGAATTTTATCAGTATTTTGTGTTCAAATTGTAGGTTTTGTAGTTTATTGTCATTTTATGTTGTTGATTTTAAGTAAGACTGTGTATTATGCAAGTTGGTAAGGAGTATATCATAGTATTCTTATGGTACTAACCTAGTGAGCGAATCAGGATCATTGATAAAGTTTCATCTCACCTGACAAAATGGTTTACATTTATTTAAAACAAACATTGCAGTCATAAATAATTCTTGTTTCCAATCAATATATTGAAAATAACCATTTCTTTGAAATCATTTACCTTGCATGAATCATCTACACTTATTATGCCTATGGTACTTGTATTTGATATTATCTTAAATGGCCAAGAATTAAGAAGGTGTAAATAAATGTAAATAAAGTGTATTAGATTAACAAAATTTTCCCAAATTAGATTGTGGACAAAACCAATGTGCCAGATTATGGCCTTATCCCAACTCCTTCTAACTAGAAATTTAATTATCGCAAAACAAAAATTTCGAATTGGTAACTAAACCACTTTATTTTAGTTATTTTTAATTGAAATTGGTAATTTGTTTAGCTTAAACTCGAATATAAAACGGTAGTAACATTATTATTTGTCTAGGAGACGATCCGAAATTTTGAAAGGTAGGGAGGAAAGTTCATAAATTTAAAGAATTGAACATTATTAATTTCAATTGCTTACCTTGAAATTCTTTAAAAGAGTGCACGGCTTTTATTGCCAATTTGTAAAAAGCAAAATTTCCGCCGAGATTTTTGTAAACGTGTATCAATTCTATGCGAGACAGGTGTTCCGTATTTTCCACATTTAAGATTAATTTTGCATAATGCTAATTGATTATTTATTTAGCATTCACATGATGGTGACAAATTAAAGGGGAACTAGAAGGAGCTTTTAGGATTACATTATTTTTGTGAAAGCAAAAAAGTGTCCTGTGATAAAGTTTCCTTTTCTGTCATATATGTTTTAGGAAAAACAAAGAGAAGAATATTTTTATGATCAACAATGTGCTTTATTCCGTCATCGGACTTAAATTTATCCTTGAAAAAATTTTCTTTCAGACACTTTTTCGGGAGCGGACACTAAAGATCTTACAGATCTGGTGACGATTAAACGCTTCGTACGCAATGAAATTAGTACCAGATTGTGGGGGTTTTTATGATTATTTCTTTCATAAAAAAATCCGAGTTGCCTCTAGAAAATGAAAACGATCATAGTAATGTACGTCGCATTTAATATCCTAATTCATTCAGTTTTACATATTTTCCAAGATAACACCCGGGTTTACAGAACTGATTACTTTTTACAACACACACTTAATTAAAAGAATCCACAGTTACATTTGACTTGTTTCTAGTTAACGACGTCAACAGCAAAGGACAGCAAAAAACTGCGAAACAATAATAAAAGTTTCTTGAAATTACAATGACAAAAGTGTTAAAAACAAATAGTTTATGACAGAATGGTCATATGGAAGTTTATGAACCGATACGTCACCCTTAATGTTGATATTGATCGAGGAGAAACCGAACTTTTGTTCTCGAAATGCTGAGCAACATTACTCAATTGGTGAATTATCCACTAGGCGAAAGTTATTGAAAGTTTAATAATCAATATAATTGTTGAAGTGTTACCTGACGACAAACTAACCATCAGTGCATAATAAAAGAACTGTTAACGTTAACAATATAATATTTGATTTAAAACTGTTAAAATATTAGATTTAGTGTAAAAATTTGTAAAATCTTTTTGTTTAAAGATATATCCCTTAGGAAACCCAACAAAGGTGTCGCAAACTTCTGCATAAATACTAATCACCTCTTTTATTCACATCAATATTTATTTGATCTCAATTGCATATGTTGTTTTATAATATCTGTGTACTTACTTATTTCATTGATACACCAAATGTATTATAATTGTTAAATTACTCAAATGCAAAATTACAAGTTGACTACTACATGTTCTATGCTTACATATGTATCCTTTTATAAACATCTGACATTAAGCGTAAGATTGTCAACCTTAAGACATAAAGATGTCACTTTAAAGGTATTTGCATAACATGCCAAATCAATTGCTACACCCAATTTTTCAAAGTTTTAGCGGAAAAAGAACTCGAAGATACAAAAGGAGCAGACAGAAATCGTTTAATAAGAAGACAGGCAACACCATGGCAAACAAAAAATAAAAACGAGAGACAAACATAGTTAGCAGAACACTACACTGAACACTAAAGATAGAGTAACCCGGGCCTTAAAACACCTAGGGTGAGTTCATTGCTCCGGAAAGGTAAGCAACTCCTGCTCCAATAGTGGTACCCGTCGAGTAACTCGGTAGACAAAGCCGGTTTGTAGTCGTAATGCATACAAAAAGGAATACGTTTTCATTTCTTCATAACATGTAATAAATATTTGGTTAACATTCAATGAAATCGTTTTAGAACAAATCTCAGTTCTCAAGAAAGTCAAACGTTAGCCTCTTATGGAGATAGATAATGCTATCTCATTGATATCCCATATCCTCTGAGCTATTCTTTTTCTCTATTGAGTGGCGTTATTTTTGGCAGGAAAATATGGGGATTTGGTATGATTGTCTATGAGACATTCATAAACGAATAAACAAATTAACCATCTACGTTTTGCCTAAAATTCTCATATTTTTTTGCTTAAACCACCCGTTGTGGGAGACTTAAGACTCAACTAGTTGGGATCTCATTAAACTAGTTCAACCAAACAACATGTTTCATGTGCCTGTCCCAAGTCAGGAATTGTGTTTGGGTAAAGGTTTGTTTTTGTGGTTAATATTTTGTTACATATATATTTTGGATAATATTCAGGTTTGAGCAGTATAATTGTTTTTTTTAACTTGGGGCGTTTTAGGGTTTTTCAAAAGGAGTAGAAGGCATTGTGGAGACCTATAGATATATGAATCCCATCTGTTTTTCCTGTGGTTGGAGTGCAGTCTATCTGACATTTTCATTTTCATATTTGAAATGCAGATGTGTTGTCAGTATGACAATAAGAAATTCGCCAGTGTGGATATATTTTTTCAGCGGTGCGCTTTGTTGATTAATATAGCGGAAATATTTTGGTAGTTATGAGGGTTTCCTATTAAGCAAAGATATATTTGATAGGCATTGGCGCTAATATTAGCCTGAATTTCAAACTATAGTTGGAATTTTAGTAATGGCCAAACCAAGAATATCTGAGACACAGATTATCAATGTTATTCATTGAATTGGAAAAAGTAAATCATGCAAATCGTCACGAATAGTTTTGCCATAAAATTGAAGAAATATCAGTTAACCCGATTGGTCAATTTTGAAAAAATTAAGTATCTGTAATACATTGCATACTAGTATTTTGAATTATTTTTCTTTCTTTCATGCATAAATATATTTTTTTGTATGACAAGAACATTTCTCAGCAAGTCTCAAAAACAATTTAGCAATGAAATAGATATTAAACCAGCTGTTGCTATTATGTATCCACGATTATAAAAAGAATTAGAACAAGACGGGCCTCATTTCTCGTCAATGGACGACCATTAAATTCAATTCTGGGAAACAGGGGATATTTTCCGGCGCAATATTATTTAATTTTAGTTGCCACGAAGCAACTTGCTTGGTGTATGAATGTTCATTTTCCCCTTTTGCAAAGACTTAATCAATATATTTGCAAAATTTTCCTGCACCTCCGCCTCAGAAAATCAAATGATCGTCCCCTTTATTAGGTATCAATCATTTTTTTTTTGTTGTCATTGGGAAAGGACAACGTTATTTGACTACAAATACATTGATGTAAATGATAATAATCTATCCAACTCTTTTTTAAGTAAAAGCACATTGCTTGTCGGTTGCGTGATTAATGTAATTTGAAAATTCTTACACCAGTAATCACAATACAAACCAAATACATTGATCGACATCTTATTTCTAATTTTGCGAATGAGCGCTAGGGGTGAAATACATATGGATTTCAGACGAAAACATTATGCGGACTGAGTTTTCAAAGTCTAGCTCAACATTTCAAAAAAAAATTTGAGAAAATATATTTGTTTAAACTGCATATCAAAACATTAAATATCAACTATAAAGCTTATTTAGTTTAATATAAGAAGAAGAAAAAAAATATGTTCATAGAAAAAAGACCAATTACTAATTATATTCTTTTTTTAATTTCAAGTGCAAAATGTCTGGTAAAATAACTTTTTTAATCGTATAATGTTTAGCTTTTTTGTTGAATTTGTCCCAAAAAAAAAACGGCGTCTTGACAAGAAAGCTGCTGAGCCAGAGGTTTCTCAGGGAAAGATTAAAATCATCACTCCGGTCCAAGATACCGCCGGTTTTCGGCAACGATTTCTTTTTAAAACACACACTTGATTAACAGAAGTCACAGTAACATTGACAAATTTCCAGTTCACGACGTCAACAGCAAAGGACTGCAAAAATGCTAATAAGTTATATCAGTTACTTGAGATTACAGTGACAAATATATTGGTCAAATTGAAGTTTATGAACCGATTATTCACCCTAAAGATTTATATTGATTGATGAGAATCCTAATTTTGTTCTCAAAATCTTTAAGTCAAATTCAATTGGTGAATTTTGCACTAGCTAGGCCAAAGGTTTAATAACCAATATAGTTGTTTAAGTGTGTCCTGACGAAAAAGTAACCATCATGCAGTGCATAGTAACATACAACAATGTAATATTAAATATGTTACAAATATTAGATTCAGTATAACAGTTTGTAAATCTTTCTTTCTAGAGACATTACCCTTAGGAAACCCAACAAATGTGTCGTAAACTTCTGCATAAAAATAATCACTTCTTTAATTCTATATCAATATTTAATAAATCTCACTTGCATATGTTGTTTATACTTTAACAATATTTCATTGATACACAAAATATATCATCATTGTTAAATTACTCAAAGGAAAATTTGCACGTTGACTACTAGGCTAACATATGTATCCCTTTATAAACATCTGCCAGTCTGCATAAGATGGTTAACCTTAAGACATAATAATGTTACTTTAGGTAGCTACAAAACACATCAAACCAATCGCTACAGGATTTCAATCCCACTGTTTTTTATCAAAAAGAATTCGAAGATACCAAAGGGGCAGACAGAAATTGTTAAATCGGAAAACAGACAAGACCGTGGAAATCCAAAAAGAAACAAAAGACAAACATAGTACGCACAACCCTACACCAAACACTACAGAATGGGTAACACGGACCTTCAAACACCTAGGGTTAGTTCAGGTACTCCGGAAGGGTAGCAACTTCTTCTCCACTAGTGGTAACAGTCGTGTTACTCAGTAGGCAAAGCCGGTGTGTAGTCGCAATGTATACCAAACAAAGGAATACGTACGTTTTCATTTTTTATCATGTTTGGCTTATCATTCAAATAAAATCGTTTTAGTGCAAATCTAAGTTCCACAAAAAGTCAAACGATTGCCTCTAATGGGGATATATATTGTCAATATTTTTGAATACATGAAACCACAGATGTTAAGCATTGTTGATCAACGCTTCTCTCTGACGTATACACCATATCTTTTCATGTTCATGTTTTTAACACAAATTATGTAATGCAGTTTAATAAAAAAATATGTGGTCAGTACGATCTCTTGGCATTAACAGGCTACCACATTCTTGACACAATATTAAAGTTTCAAAGAATCTACATTATTTGTATACAAGTTAGAAATTTGGCAGTGTTGAAGTGTATTTCCAGTGTTGCGTTTCGTTAGTATAGCGGAGTTTTTATAGTTATATATATTAAAAGTTTTTTTTATAGCAAAGGTCTATTTGATGCTTATATTTTCCCAAATTTCAAACTTATGTTGGTCTTTTAGTAATGACCAAATCAAGAACATTTGAGACAAATAGTATCAATGTTATAAAAAGATTGGAAATTGGAAAATTAAATCAGACAAATCGTCACGAACATTTTGTCGTTAAATTGAAGAAATATAAGTTATCTCTATTATGCAAGTACCAGCAAGGAGGTTATAACCTCCTAGGTATCAGTTATATTGGTAATTTAAATCTTATTTCTTCACAAAAAGTCTTTCAGAACATTGGTGGCGTTGGACTTTCTGCAGGAACATAAAATTGAACAGTTTAAATAAAAGAAGGAAAAAAATTAAAAAGCTTAATATTTTACAATATTCTATTTTGAAGAAGGACTAGAATGAAACCATAATGATATAAAAGATCTGTTTTACTAATTTGTCTGTTATAATTTAGTTATTTAAATTTTTTATTTTATAATATCAAGATAGTTCAACATTCAAATTTTGAGCCTTGCCGAGAAATTTGGAAGTAAAACATTTGATGTAAATCAATGGCTTACAATATGAAAAACTTTTTAAAATTTTATGGGCTAGACTGTTTCTCGGCAAGTCTCATAAAACAATCTTTCAATTAACTAAATATTAAATAAGCTGTTTCTATGAAATATGCACGAGAATACAAAGAATTAAAACAACATGGGCGTGTCCGTTAACATCATTACTCTTGTGGGGACGAAGATTTTATTTTGGTACATAAGATGTTTTGTAAAGTTTCTTACAGGAGTAATCGATACTACAAATCCAGAGATATTGTTTGACTTCTTATTCTTTTTTGCGAATGTATTACAACTCATTTTGGGTTTCTTTTATTGATATGTTTGCTAGTATAATGTGTCCGTTAAAATTTTCGATGCCTTCCTCGTCAAGGAAAATTTCCCCGCCACTTTTTGAACAACCACTTCAGAAACTGTACGCCAAGGCTTGGTACTTGGCATGTTAAAAATTCAGAAATGCAATGCGCCTCATGTACTAGTTTGAAAAACAAATGTGTCTCGTTTTGTCATCATTACGAAAATCATTTAATTTACACTCAACATCAAAAGGAAGTGTGGCTTTGACCCAAAAATATATCAAAATAATAATATCAACTAAAAGTATATTTGTCTTAATTTAGGAAGAAAAATCACTTCTAAACAAAAACCAATTATTTTTATGGTTTTCTTCACGTTCACTTGCAAAATCTAACAAAATTACTATTTTTAAACTGATCGAGTTTAATCTACTTTATTTAAGGCATACTATAGACGAGTAAAGTAATAAGCTAGAAACACTTATTGATTATCAAACTGAATCAGGCATTTCATGACATTTATTAAACTATTTTATTGTGTCTCCAATGTGAGCAATGTTATCCGATCGTTGAACATGAAAAATGAAATTTTTAGCTTTTTTGTTGAATATGCCCTTGTCATGTTGAAAAGATAATAAAAATATTTGCATTTTTTTATATGCCCATTTCTATCATAATGTATTATTTTGGTAATAAATTAAAATGACCTTCTAACATTGGAATATCTTTGGGGGGGGACGGGCAAAAATGCCCCTACTCCTTTACATATCCCAAAATGATGGAAATCAAATTTCACTTATATTAATTACGTTCGAAACCAAAAATCTGATGACGTTCCCTTTACTCGTTGTTTTGATTGGTTAATTAATAATCACATGTCTGTCCAATTATGTTGGCAAAAGTCATGATTTATTTGATATTGTTTTTTATATTGTATTTTGTATTTTCCCAAGATCTTTATTTCGGATCATTCCGCTATCATATATAATGAAAATTCTGACAAAAAATTATAATAAATCAAGCTGTTACTATTGACCCTGCGAATAGTTTCGTATTAGAGAAAGAAACATGATGGGCGTTTCTGACAACACCTTAACCCTTTGGTTAGACCTTTGATTGTTTCTTTGTTATTTTTTTATTAGAACTTATTAAACGCAATTTAAAAGCAATTGCATGTGATGTAAATGGAATAATTTTCAAATAAACAGGCAACACTGTTAGATGTAAACTAAAGAAGGAATGTTGTAAGTATGAAAGAGTTAATAGGTGTTTGAAATTTATTCACGTTTAGTTTATTCATTTTAAATGGAACAGTCGGATTTATTTTTTTGGAGTTTTATAAATTGTCTATTACAGCATTTATGTCGTCACGTTACTTTGTCCGTTGACCAATTGTTGAGGATAGGTTTGGTTCCTACTAAACTACTGTACTACCACCACATGTCACAGGTTAACTTCAATCTGCTTTAACTTGTTCTTGCATATATTTTGATTGTGCTATTTAGGTAACGTTCTGTTTGAACTTGTTTTAATGTTTTGTAACATGTATATTTTAATTATATTCATGTTAGAGCAGTATTATTTAACCTATAAACGTTTTATTTTTGGACGGAGGGGGGTAGCCTTTCACAATGGGTGGTATTCCCCTCTTGTTGAAGTTCTTGTAGAGAACTCTAGATTTGTATATTCCCTATTTTATCTCGTTGTTGGAGTGCGGTTTCTATTGACATTTACGCCACGTCTTTTCATTTTCATAGGTTATACATACACGGAATATATTTGAACCATATGTAATTCTTATCAATGTATTTCTCCAAGTGTTGGAAGAAATGTCACGCTTTCACCACGTTTTTAAAGAACCCTTAGCAACCAATCGTTATGAGGGTTATTTTGGGACCAGTTACAAAGGCTACATTTACCGTACTTACCCAACCCTCATTTCTTGTATGAATTATTGTTTGTGTTAAGTCCTGAAAATGAATGAAAAATTTCTCGCAAGGCGTTAAACAACAATCAAGCCATGTATTTTTCGTGATATAATTAGAGGTGTTTCAGTCTTACCACAAAAAGTAGAAATACAGGAATGCGGTAAGGACGCGCAGTTCCCTTTTTTCCAATATGTGATTCCGAGCGTATCTAATGAACGTCTATCCAAAAAATAAAACGCTTCATACGGGGTGAAATTTAGGCAATTTTAATCGTTGTTATTTTTTGTCTACGATCTGTTCGATAAAAGAAAGAAATGCAAGGGACTATTTTTCAAGACTTTTTTTCGTGTCCCATAGAAATCAAGTGAACTTAAGGAACAGCCTAATAAGAGTTATGCAGTGCACAATCCAGTAAAGATGTGGACATTAATTACATATTTTGTCTTTTAAATATTATTTATATTCACAAAGATTAACAAAAGATGAGAATCATATAGCACATCTGAAACCAATTGTTCTTCAAATAGAGACAGAACACAGTGAACTAAATTGACAAAAACTTTACGTACACAAAACTCGTTGCTGTTCGTTTTACATATTTTGTTATTGAAAGATTTTACTACAAGGAAAAAAAATCCCTACTGTAGATAACTTGAAGTTGTCATAATTTTAATCTTAATTTCGACTATTTCGAGGTAATCGACTGATTGATAATAATGTCATCAATGGTTCAGTCATATTGACGAGAACACACGTAGTACATTAACGTTAATATGCATATATTATCTTGGACAAAATGTAACTTTCATACAACAAACAAAATATTCTTTCATCCCAGAAAATAATTGAATAACTAATATCTCATGATTAATCGGTTTTTGCATAAATGTGTAGATAAAGAAATGAAATTTGAAATCTAGATTCTTAGATTTTGCTTTCAATCGCTTGACACATTTTTTTGGATTTTTTGATTAGATATCTTGCTTTATGATGTATTAGTAAGAGTGAAGGACAGTATGGTACTTACAGAAAAAAGAAAACACAACACGAATTTTTCCAAAATTAACCCAAACATTGGATGGAATTTAACAAACATTTGATGAAAATGATGATTGAATTATTAATATAAAGGATATGGAATAAATGCCGGAAAAGCGGCAATCTATTCATTGTTCAAATTTTTAACAATTAATCTACGAACAAGGCCCTTTTCTGGATGAACGTTCATCAGGTACGCTAGAGGCCAAAACATTGGAAGTCCAAGTTGGAACTAAATGAGTCAAACATTATTAAATTTCAATAAAATAAAAAAAAACAGTAACAAAATCAATACACAGTGACACACCAAACGAACAATTACAGGTCGTGTTTGTGACGGCGCCAATTGCCAACGTATGAAGATCAAGATTCAAATGAAAAACAAAAAGAAAAAAAGACCACAATTTCCCCGATATAAATTCCATATACAACAACAGTACAGCATACACCACAAGCAAAGGGAAGCGTATACAGCACTTAGAAAAGGCCAGCTCTTTATATGCACGTACACTAGACACCATTGACGTTGTTCAGTGTTTTCAATATAATGACATGTCAAAAATAAATATGGTATGTTTCCAATCACTATTCAAAACAAATATTATTACTCTGCACTGTCCAGTTGACATTAGGGTGTATAGATAATTGTGCCTGGAGTCTTTACTTTGTAGTAAGCCTATAACTGTTCTTTGTCCGAGCAAAAAAAGCCTTAAAACCCTGAACCACAGCTTCCAAAGGGATTAATTTACATCTCCCAAATAAAAAAACATTAGCTGACCTGTGGGTGTTAGTTTCTTGGATTATAAATACTTAACGGATTTTTTCAGGTTGGGAATGGAAATAGCAGATGTTACGGGTCATAAAATAACAATTGGAAAGATCAAGAGACCGATTTCTATGGTGTATTAACAAAAACAAACCAGTTTTGACCAGGTTGGTGTAGAATCATTATTTAAACATTTTATTTTAGTATAAAAATAAATTCTAAACCAGTGCACTACAGAAATTTGTTACGGTTCCTGGTAATTCAGGCGAAGACATTCCAGGAAAACAGTTAACAATAAACAGAGATGGTACTTAACTAAAGCTATAGACTTCAAATTAAAGTTTATAAACTGGTAAGTACCTAGACTAACTCGTAATCATTTCATTTAGATATGCATATTATCAAAACGAATTCTGGCATCCTCTTGTTTAGACGTATAGAGTTTTGTCAACTAAATCTTATAACAATTAAAGGTTTCATTATTATATTTCAACCGATAACATTGGAAAATTATGTAGGATAGTAAAATTTGAGCTGATTTTGTAAGTGGCATTTTGAAAAATATTGAAAATATGCAATGAATAAAAGTTTATCCTATTATAATAGATAACAAAGAAAATTAAGAGTAAAATCAATTTCGACAGCCTATTGGGTTCCATATGTACCGGGTAAAAGTTTTAACTTTAAACAAGCGAACAAAAATCAAAGGACCACACAAGATGGGACAAATCAGAAAATATTGCAGCAGAATGAGAATACAAAACACAAAAACGTGAAAAAAAACAAAGACCGATTCAGAAATTCATCTTCTATCCTCGTAAAACGTATTGCGGAATCTCAGCTTCTTCGTAGATGACGCCTTAACCAATAAAACAATCAGAAAAATGACGTTCCTAGAATTCTGTTGCATTTTTGAAATTGTCCATTCAGAATCCTTTAAAAACTACAAAAACAAAAGAACAAACACATACTTGTCCGTAACAAGAAATTTTCAAGGGGGTTCGACTGCTCGCGAAGTGACCTCCAAGGCCGTGGTTCTTGCAAAAATCGTGTAATTTACCCATTTCCTGGCACTGATGTTGCATTTCAGTAAGTCCTGTTTTTAGATTTTAATAGTCAAACTTCAATCTGAATTTCGAATTTAATCAGTTAATAGTGCTTATTGATTTTCTAAGGGGGGTGTACAAACCCCTCTAACCTCCCTGCCTACGGGTATGACATATTTAATAATACAGTTCTCATCATTAAAACATTTTATATAGTGTCCTTCTGTAAATCGTATGTAGGATGATACCCATTTCATATGATTAACGTAAATGCTGTTTCAATTGATTTCTCTCCTTGCATTTGCAGAAAAAAAATTATACCGAAGAGAGATAACCACAACCAAAGCCTTTTATTAAAGGTAACAATTTTTATCAAATTGAATCAAGTATCCATCGGATTTTTGATCGGGAGTATTGGTTAGTTTCTAAACGTTTTGAAAATTTCTGAACAAGATTAATTTTCCTATTTATAAACGTGTCATCGTCAAAATAAAAGTATACCAATGTTGAAGAAATATGGCGAATTTAATATGCTATATGTACTTTTCAAGGAGTAACCTCTCATCAGTTGAATAAGAACCAAAACATAGGAATTTAAAAGAAAGATTATAGAATATATTATGTCAAACAACACAATCCATACCTTTTCTGGATTGTGCACTGCATAATTTCTCGTTAAGCTATTGCCTTCGTTCACTAGATTTCCATGGGGCACGAAGTTCTTAAAAAAGTCCGAGAGCCAGACATAGTAATCCAAACTAATTGAAATAATGCAATACGTTTCGAAGCCTTTCCTTATTTTCATTGCTTTAGCAGTGTCAAATGCAGCAAATTTCTGTAAAAATTGTTTGATAAATTTAATATCAGACAAGTCTGACTACAGGACTGGTAAATACCAGAGGTCCCCGATGGTAACCGATTATCAGCAGAAACTGTAAATAATGAAATTTCACCAGTCATACACAAAGACCATTAAGTTGTTTGTTTTCAATAAAAATCGTTTGGGATAAGTTTCAAGTAAACCAGTGATAATGGAAATGCAAAAATGAAAACAAAATGTTTTGATGTACATAAAAATGTCACCTATGTAATTCTTATGCGATTTTCGCGCCTCGGAAACAGTTGTTTAAATGTGATTATTACGATGAAATTATTACATTAAAGAATGAGAAAAATAAAATCTTGAATTCTTACAGTTGATAACAGTTCCGTCAAATTTCTTGCTGTGTCTTGAAATGTATGAAACAGTTTGAGATTCTCTTTATCACTCTGCGATGCACTTTTATTTGCAGTAGAATGTGGGCAATGATCCTCATGGTTTTAGTTGTAATAGTCATGTCGACAAACTGTAAAAGGTGAGTAAAATTCTTTCCACTGTTGCCGCATAATATACTGCCTAGTGTGCTTGAAATTACACACAGGTGAAACATTTAGCAAATTTTGTGTTTAAATTGTATTTTTTCTTGATTTACTTTGGCGTTTGAAAAGATTCCTCTGAAGTTCAGTTAATTTTTATTATGTTTTTTTAATTATACAGCGCTTAGATAGAGAGCAATCTTCACATTATCGGTACCACGTCAGAATAACTTGATATTTGAATTGCTTCATGTACGTTGTAATATAAATTTATAACCGTTACCAGAAATATTTAATACAATATGTGTCTGCATTTAATATAACCAATTTCGAGTTTGAACCCTAGCTTAAAATAGTGAAAAACTCTGTAGTAAATATTATAATGATTAATTATGTATTTTTATAATGACACTGGTCATATGTAAAGAGAAAATAAGAAATTTATGTAATTTTTTTTACTCCTTTACGATAACTTTTCTATATAACTTAATTACAAATTAATATGAATCTTCTACTGTTAATTCTAAAAAAAGATCACCGATCAACAGACTGAGACTATTGCAACAATTGACTTAATCCAGAGGCACTTTGGGCATCGGATTCCCCTTATTTATATTTTTATTTTTCTCTTTCTTTTTATTGGTGGTGTAAAAATTACGTGCTTTTATCTTATTTTACAGAATCGAAAAATGCAGCGGGTCGCTTAGTCTTTTAGTGAGAGAAGGTGGTAAATCTTCCGATTTGTAATCAAATTTGACGGAAGTCGAGGGGAAAATAGGATTTTCTGCTGCCTATTTACGTCATGTAATCGGTTCTAATTGGCAAATTTATAACAAAACAGTTATAGCCTGGATCCTCGGACAACAGCTGTTGTCCTCGGACCAGGTCAATAACTGTATACTTATGTATTTGAACATTAGCGAATAGCTTTTTAACGATCATCGATTCTAACTGTTGCAAAATGATTTTAATCGGCTACACAAAAAAACGAATTGTTTGCAGCAGTAAAACCTAAGATTTCTTTTTTTTTTGTCAAATTAAATACTCTTATCTCCGCTCGAAAGAAAAACTATACGCTCAAAATTACCAATTCCTGTTTTATGAAGCCGTCTGCTCTTGTGTATATCTTAGACAGTAGATTTTGCATTTCACGTAGAATTACGTCCGATCAGAATTTAAAGCTGTATTTCCATAACTTTGTCCTGCTGACTCCTTGTTGACCGGACCTCTAACGTGCTCATTACACTTCCTAATGGAAATTCATTAAGTGATTTGCAGCAACCATATACAAAAATAGATTGATACTGATATCTTTATTTCAGCTTGAAAACCACAAGCTCTTCGACAATCAGGGTATATATTTACGATTTACCTACATCTTTAAACATAGATATTCTGAATGAAGCTAAACGAAGATTTGATGTAGACAGATTTTCTGATTTTTCAAATAGAGGATATGGCGCAAAGGTGCAAGACGCTCCAAACACCGAAAGCCTTTCTATCCATAATACCAACCAGTTTTCATTGGAAATAATAATGCATAATAAATTGTTAAATAGTGTACATAGAACGGATAACCCATCCAAGGCAGACGTTTTTTACGTACCTGCCTATGCTGGTTTGAAATGCATGATGAACACAGACTGGTTTACGGACAACCTTCAGGACTTTATGCACGATCTTGACACTTTTCTGCGCAATCAAATATATTTTCAACAAGGTAAACCACACGTTTCCTCCATTGCCAAAATCCACCGTGAAATGTCTGGAGTAACAATTGGATGTCAATATCTAAATCACCCTATAACAAAAGATATAACTTTTCTTGCAATTGAAAAAGAAACAGACCCTGAGTTTATGGGTTACCTTGAAGACGCAGCTAAATCGTTAATAGTAGTACCTTATCCTTCATATATTCATTTTACTAGTGAAACACAGAAAACGAGAAAAGGAGAATCCAACGACGCCATTAACTTTTCTGGTGAAAAGCCTCTTGAAGGTACCATGGTTTTTAATGCTGAATTATCTTCACCAAACAGAAGAAGTTGGAACACAGTTATTTCTTCACTTGGCACTACATACAGCAGTATTAAAATCCTAAATAAGAACAATGGTTTTACATTGACCATGCTAGGAAACAGCCAAAATGATTTGAAAGACCTTCAACCTAATATTACTGAGGGACGAGATATTTTAGCCCTCTACCCCGTAGGAGTTAGCAAATTTCCGTATATAAGGGAAGTTTTAGATTCGCAATTTGTACACAAAACACATTTATCTTATGAAAAATATATTGCCTCGTGTAAATTTGATAATACTTCTAAAATGGTACAGGTTGCAACCTATGATTCCGGAGAGGATACCATTACTACCACAATTTCATGGATGAGGCATTCCGTGTTTTGTCTACAGCCACCAGGGGATTCCCCTACCAGAAAATCATTTTACGATTCTGTGTTGTGTGGATGTATTCCAGTAATATTTTTAGAAAAAGAAATTCCGTATGCCTTTTCCTCCATATTGAATTATAATGAGTTTGCCGTTGTGATCAAAATTTCAGAATTTATAAATAACAAGGCCCAAATAGCAAATATCCTTAACGAAATAAACATTTCTACAATTCAAAAAATGCAGAAACGTTTGAAAGACGTATCAAAATTTCTGCAGTACTCCTTAGATGAAAATGACAATAATGATGCATTGGAGCTAATAATGTATGAACTTAGACAGAAATTTCAGCTATGATAAAACCTAAAGTACATACCATAAGAACCCAATCTACCTCATTGATTGTTCATAAGTCAGGATTGAGGAAAATGCAGGCCATTTTTCTACTATGAATGCAAATTCGCAATAGAACATCTGTAAATCTCATAGACCATAATGATTGTACTTTCACATTTTACATAGCAATAAACTCTTTTGTCTTACCGTAAGGCCGAATGTTAAAACATTCGTATTAGGTTTTTCTGAAAGGTTTCTTCATTTAAAGTTTTGTCTCAACACTTTTCAAAAGAGAGATGACTTTTGTTGTTTTTTTCTGTGAATATTACATTCATGTATACTTTTTCATTGGTATCTGCATATGAAGTGAATATTCCAAAAATTTTTTGATAGGTGTGTGCTGCCGATTAATAACATGGTCCATTATACTGCTAGTTCCACCATTCCAATTGTTTGTTGTGTCAGTGACTTTGTAAATTTTTTGGACGTCATCAAAATCTTTTTTATCTCTCACAAGTCACGTATCACTTAACTAATTAAGAATCAATCATGATGAAAGGCATTCATTCATAAAACAGGAACTGCATACATTTCCGGAGCACATGAAAATACCGTTGTTGTAAAAGGAATTCGAAGATACCAAAGGGGCAGACAGAAATCGTTAAGTCGAGGACGGACAAGACCATGGCCAACAAAATGAAACGAAAGAC
>JAULBM010226383.1:1734-17090 GCA_032357055.1 Geukensia granosissima
CATTCATATCCAAAAAATACAAATGTTGCTATCTTCTCTAATTTTACTTTGTCAGTCTCCTAAAAAAATTGAAGTGACGTATTTGAAGAAGGCCGTGTTATTGTCCAAATAGTGGTATTATTTAAATATTATCTATTACATCAGATCTGGAAAGAATAGGTATTATTTATTAAAACGGTCATTCCGGTCCATTTGGACATCGATAAACTTTTGTATCAAACGTTCCAGAAGTCAGGTAGGAATTTTTATACATTTTAAACATGACCAACAGGTCTTGACAGACAGGTAATTAGAAAAAATTACTCTCGATAATGTGCATTTTGATGTATGCAGTTTCTTGGTAAACATGTGAACTGATCAAAAGTTTAAAAAGTATGATGACGATACTTCTTATATTTAATAAAATTATGTTTTTTGTACGAAATACAACGCTGCGCTGGCGCTTACATTCAAATAAATATTCACCAGAATTGTAAAAGAAAATCAGTTATGCGTGACGGAAATTGCTGTCTTTAATCAATTCTATGTAATTAGACATAGAAAGGGGGTGTGGTACGCACCGAAAATAAGAATATTACTGGTTTTGAAAATGTATTTTACAAGGGAGAGAAAAAACTAGGGAAATGCAAGAATATGATTGAACGAATCGCAAATGTGTATACATATGAGTAGCCTCTTGAATTCGGTATCGCCCATCACATACCACATTCATTTGCAGGTGAGGAACTGTTTAATTACCAATATTTATACACTAGTATAAACATTTTGTCCGTTAAAAACAGGAATAAGAAGATCTGCAACAAAAATCGTCACCAGCTTAAATATTCAGTCCGAGCCGTCCGGTTGTGTTTACAGTCTTGATATCTGTCCTATTTGTGTGGCAATATTCTGCGTTTCCTACCGGGGGTTTACGTGTGGCATTGTTCCTAGTATCAGGATTTCTGAAGAGAGCAGTGCTGTTGTCGCATAAACTACTACCACAAAGGTACATCCAATCAAGGTTTGAAATCGTCCTTTCTTAAAATATTTGGTCACCATCATGAATTGATTTATCTTTGTGGCATCAGTGAATAGTGTTGAGAGCAGGACAGGGATTGCTTACCTTTTCTTGGTAAACATGGGAACTGATCAGAAGGTTAAAAGGCTATGATGACTATACTTCTTATATTTAATAAAATTATGTTTTTTGTACGAAATAAAACGCTGCGCTGGCGCTTACATTCAAAATAAATATTCACCAGAATTGTAAAAGACAATCAGTTACGCTTGACGGAAATTGCTGTCTTTAATCAATTCCATGTAAATTTAATTAGACATAGAAAGGGGGATGTGGTACGCACCACAGATAAGAATATAACTGGTTTTGAAAATGTATTTTACAAGGGAAAGAAAAAACTAGGGAAATGCAAGAAAGTGATTGAAAGATTGAACGATTGTAGGATTTTTAAGAATGGGTAGAGCCACGAATGTGGTATTTTGGCCCTCCAAATAAGCCAAAAGTGTTTTGCACCATTTAATATGGAAATCCAGCTTATAATAACCCCATACATTGGAATTCTTTGTTTCAATAAAATTTTCAAGTCTTGTTTCTACATATAAGTGAAATTTCCAATTCTGTCCTTGTATGAGAACATAGCAAACAAAGTTAAAATCGCATATAAAACAATTGGTTTTTGCGGTCTGTTGTTTTATAATGTTACCTCCCTTGACGGAAGAAGAAATTTTCAAAATCACATAACAATCTTTACCCAATGTAGCATTTTTCAATAAAAACTGAATATTTAAATTTTTTAAATTTTCAAAAATATAATAAGATATTATGTCGTTCATGACATTGGGTAACATTTATCTTTAATACACCTCTTGTTGAACTACATCGCAGCAATATCAATATCTGCACTACCCCCATGTAAGTAAAACATATTCATGATCGTTTCACCGTCACGTAGCTGTCATCGAAGCAGCAACAAGTGCTGCCGTGTGGGAACTTCGACCGTAGTACAACGTGGAGTTGTGATGTAGTGACCAACTCCTTACATCGCCATCGACGCAGTGACCCACTGGCAACCAGGCCATGAAAATAACTTCACAGCGGAACCGGTCTGCTCTGTTCGACACCGTGGCCCTTAAAAGTGCCGTTGTGATTCAACGAAACCAGCATGTTACAAAAAAAGTTATCAAACAGACGCCATTTACATACAACGACAGTTCATCAAGTCGATTAAGATACAAAAACTCAACCTTGCTTCTGACCAAATTAATCCATCCAACGTTCCAACGACAAGCTCCACAAATACCTTTAAGTTCCACCAGGGACCGTCCGACTGAGAGCATTAATTTGCTGTGTAGGACGTTAAAAACCATCAACCACCATAAAATTGTAGATTTATTAATGTATCAAGAAAACGAGATCTGTGATCCTAATGTTTCTTTTTATTTTCTGATAATATATGATAAATGCTACCTTCTCCTATTTTTATTTTAGAATGCAATCGTTTCATGTACTCTATATCGTGGAAAATGTATTTTTCCCTTTATAATCAATAGAAAATGGAGGATTTTGCACAAGTCGTTGCTTGAAAACAAGTTCCGGGACATAGACATTTGATTGTAATTTTTGAACTGCACAATACGGGTTATCTCTTGACAAAGTATAAAAAATTCTACCCTAACCTCCTTAAATAACCATATTTCAAAATTATCTTTAGAAGCTGATGTTATTTTTACGTAATATGCTTTAAATATCATAGCAAGGGGGACATAGCTACTTTAGTAGAATATTCTATACCAATGTAGCTTTTAAATATTTATCGGACAATAAAAGACGTGTAAATTATAAGTTCTTTGGACTCACTGGTTTTAGGCTAGTGTTAAGTTATTTTTGAGGTACTTTGTTATGACTGCATTTGATTTGAAAACATTCATGATTTTGTTAAAAAATAATTGTGAAAATCTCACCCATAAAATTCTGGATTTCTTTACCGTGACCTCAAAGTCAGCACTGAAAAATATTGTCCATTTGATAAAATCGAGACAAATAAATAAAATTTAAGAAATCCTTGATCACACAACAAACATGTCCTACAGCGCTAGACAGACAGACATTTGAATATATAAATAGAATTTAATGAAGAATTTTCGAACGTTAGTTTGTGATTTGACGTCACAAGTGGGATAATTGAATGCACAACCGCATTTACCTGGGACAGTGGTGTCACAAAAGGACGCACCTTAAAATCCAGTTGCATTAGGTTTTCTTTTTGCATTCATTACAACTAGACATAACATTTTGTATTAACCTCGAAACTTACTTTCTGATTCTGACAGCTTGTTCAAAATCCAAACACTATTGATAATATACCTGGTTCTCTTAAAATAAGATATCAATTTAAACATGTCCATTTGGAATAAGTGCAAAATGATTAATAAAATTCAAGGTATTGTGCAAATGTTAACCAAGTAGTTGTCCCTACTGACAGATTTGACTTTCTATTTTGATATGTTTTTTTTATTCGAGTACTTCTTTTACTATCTACACAAAACTTAAAAAAAATTGGACAAGATCGCACTTAAGCCTTTCTGAAGTTATGCCAGATTGATTAGGCCAATTAAAACACTCATTCATTCGTCATTCGGTGAAATAAGTTTCATCGTAAACGATATTTTAATTTAATAAAATTATCGCATGCAAATGAGAATTAGACATTATTGTTGATCGTTTATACGCCGGGCTGGAAATGACAGACCGAATATTAAAAAAAAAAAAAACTATAATCTGTTTATCGCTAAATAACTATAACACGTTAGTGACGTCATTTTCCGTATGACCCATAAGAACAAAGGAATCAACGATTATATTTTTGTCATATCACCTCGTCGCCTCATAATAGAATTCTCATGCCAGCTAGATGAAAGTAACACATGTAAACCAGCGATAAACAAGTTTCCTATTTATAAATATTATTAATAAATCCGTTCGTAATGCAGGATATGGATCAAAATGCCAATGTTGTGTAATTAGGTGAATATCGTTATGCTGTGCTATAGTGTTTCGGTGAGAGTCTTAGAACTTCTCTTCACTGATATATCATTATAATTTGAGGGTTATGCATTCTTACCAGGAATTTTCTTCAGGAAAAATAAATTCAAATTTATCCTCTTCCACTTTTAATAGGGAATTAATTCGTTGCCATTCGTCTTCTGGTCCTTTTCGGTTTATAATTTCATAATCTGCTAAATTTTCTGAAATATATAAGTAAAAGTTGTAACCTATTCACTTAGGTGGCAATCCTGTAGTTGTGAGACAACTTAATAAAAAATACGGGGATCTCCCTAATTTTAATGCCATCCTTTTAAAGGACAGAATCAACTGACGTCATTCCCTGGGGCGGTCGGGATTGGAAATAGGCCGTTCGGTTTCCACCTGCAGCTGGAACCGCTGCTAAAGTTCGAGTGGGATTATCAATACTCCTCTTTGCAGAGGTTGTGCCGAGGATATAGGTACTAGGTCCATCCTAGAGGCAATAGTCCTCTTAGATTGGAATCCTTGGTTGTGGGGGATGTACAAAACACAATCCACCCGGAAGAAGGCGTTAAAAACGCACCGTGTGTACTAAATTCCACTTCTTGAGACGCTAAAGACCCCTTGTATCAGCTCATTTTGAGTGGTCAGTTGGTTGCCACTTAAAAGGATACATTTCCCACATTCAACACGTAATTTTTTTTAAGTTACGGCCTAGAAGTTCTTTCCGTATCGGTCCCCTGCTCACAGTCTACATATTGATTTCTCATGTTTATAGATTTTTAATTTGCTCCTGTTATGAATATGGCCAAAATCTTGCCCACTGGACGTTAAGCAACAACAAATCAATCAACTTTAGTCACAAAATGTGACAGTTTTTCAATTTCCGTTGTCACTTATAGATTTATAAGAAATACACTTTCATTTTAATTAGAGAAAGTAAGAGGTGTTGCCTAGTGAGATGATGCATGAACATCCTTTTCCTGTCTATAGCTAATCCCAACAGAAGTGAGCATTTAATTTGTTGATTTGCTATGTAAACTGATATGTCAATAGGCTATAGCAGCCATCCTAGCTGGTCACTTGGATTGACAGTTTAAAATGGAGACCACACAAGGACCATCGAATTTAAATTGGTTTGCAACTGGTTAAACAATTTCAAACAGGACAATGCTATTTCCTTTTTCCCGTAGAATGTTTATGCTAATTCGGCTATTCGGGTAATATTAGTTGGTCAATCAGAATACGAGTTACGACATTTTGAAAATCTATTTGAGTTCTCTTTTAATGTTGTTAACGGTTTTAGCTAAGATATTGTAAAAAGATTTGGGGTCACGTGGTTCGGGTAAAGTTGCATTCGTGATCGTTAGGTACATGTAGGATACAGTGAACAAGTCCGACAGAGGCCACCTGAAGAACATTTTACTGAAATGACACTTGTAATGATTAGGTAATAATTAAAATAAGGTGTAAATTACCTTTTGATTTGCCTAGATTTTCTGTTGCTATCATCTGTAATTGAATCCTTATAGGTCCCGCTGGTGGGAAATCAAGTTTAACGTTTAAAACAGAAGCCGTATCACCATCCATAGCCTGAAATAAAAGAAAAATCTGGATAGAAAAATGAGTGCATTGCCAAAGATCCGTATGTAGTATACCATAGTTATACTGTGCAATTCGATAAGAACAGACAAACTCTGTTTCCTGATAAGATTGATTATTGGAGGCCATAAAATTTATGGTAGACCATATGATGTCTACTATACAAGAATTTCCAACATTTTGATTGAACCCTAAGAAGATGTTTCAAAATATTTTCGATTGATTTTTATTGGAAACATTTCGAGAAATTCAAGGTCTTTATTTTTTTCTATATGCCTTTCGATATTGAATTAAGAGATGTTTTTTGTGTCATGGACAAATTAGAAAGTTCGATGCACATTTATCATTAAAGGCGATGCCTTCTGAGGGGTACATTTTTTTCTATGTGGAAATGTGACCTTGATTTTTGACAATTGATCTTGAAAATCAACTTGATTTTAGATCTTGCATTTAACTATCCAATACTAATGTGAATTCAGCATCCTTTCAGAAATACAAGTTTTTGAGTGGGTACAAGTCGAACAGAGAAGTTCAGAAAACAGATTTTTTATCACTTGGTTACCCTTCATGAGCACATGATCCCACTACTGTTTTGTAAAGGAGTTCGTAGATTTCAAGCCTCTTTTCCTTTTGTTTTCTTTTTATCTTTTAGTGTCTTTCAGATATGACTTGTCTCTTAGGACTATACACTTTTGGTTTCTCCCATGAGTACTCTATACTGGACTTGACTAAGAAAGAATATAAACTGTAGGTAAAGCAGGAGCAGAATTGTTAATTTTACTATTGAATGATTGTCTCATGAACAATCATACTACATCTACTGTTTATATAGATCAATGCAAAGTTTGGATTTTTACGAACGGTTTAGAAAGCTTTTCACCAACATGGGGCATCGTGTTCAAGTTCCCATCGGAGACGGGTTGATAATTTATACATTCCGCACTACCATCAGACGACCATTTAGGATAGTTCTACGCCTGGCTGAGAGTTAAAGTAGCCTCTTAACCATGGCTACAATCGAGTATGTGGCCAAGTATTTACAATCTCTCCCAACCAACAGACGCTTATTTATTTATTTGAAGGCGAAGAAACCGAACGGCATATTTTCATTTCCATGAATATGTTTAGGTTCTAATGCTGCTGATGAGAGGTTACTCCTTGAAATGTACATATAGCATACCTAAATTTTCCATATTTATTTTACATTGGTAATTTTGTATTTTTAAATAGATTTTCATTGGCCATTATCCACATCGTCTTTTTCTATATAATTTTATTAAATGGAAAAGAAGATATGGTCTATTTAGTAAAGGGAAAGTCATCAAATAAAATTGTTCTAACATGTGAATGTATCAGTCAGAAAACCTAGAAGTTACTAAATTTCAAAACAAAGCTT
Organism: Geukensia granosissima; assembly: GCA_032357055.1. Lineage (NCBI taxonomy): Eukaryota > Metazoa > Mollusca > Bivalvia > Mytilida > Mytilidae > Geukensia > Geukensia granosissima. The sequence goes on from JAULBM010226383.1 coordinate 8,754, forward strand.
ATATCGTGTCTATAAGAATGTCCTTAACAAGGGGAATCACAGGGGTGAAGTGTTAGATCGTATAAGTTCCATCATCACAGTTTATTTGGCATTTTTGCATGGAACAAATTCAAAAATTTAATACAATGCCGCTTTTGTGTTTTTTCTTTTATATTTTAAAACAATAAAACGAATTCGAAAACACCAAAGGGGCAGACAAAAATCATTCAATCGGAAGACTGATAAATCAGGCCTCAGCATATATATTTAGAGGCCTCTTTATTTTAGGTGCGACCTTTTCTCATAAGCATTATTCATTTCCTTTTGATTTTCATACAAAAAATGAATAAAGAACAAGTAGAGAACAGGCATAATTTAAAATAAACTCTTCTCCAGCCACTTGAAATACTGAAACATTTATTCGATGTTTTCAATATTGACAACCACATCGTATTTGCTTAGCGAAATCCATGGAAAGACCGTTTGTAACATTTCACAAATCCTTCAAGAGCCTCAAACCATTACATGATATATCAAACCTTGACAGTAAAGTCATCTTAGATAACTCGGAACTTTGGTCCGGTGAGTTGTCAAATTGATTTGTATTGATTTTAACTTGATAGAAATGTTTATGCAAATAATATATATAACTTGCAATTGCAATGTTTTTAATTACAGGGCATAATGAAGACCGTTTTGATTTTGTCTGTGCTTTTTGGCTTTGCTTACTGGTGAGTTAAATTTCCATACAAGTTTTTTTTCGGGACATATTGTTTTGCTGAAAGGACTACACACAGTCGCGGTTAGAACTTGTCATGGATTGTTAGATGGCAAGGTTGACATTATCTCAAGTCGAGTGTAGAATACCCATGTGAGAGATAAAAAGTGCATAGTTCAAAGAGCGATGTCAAATTCAAAGATAAAACCAAAAACAAAAGGAACAAAGGACAAAGACTTGGAATCACGAACTCCTTTACAAAACAGGAGTGGGTTCAGGTGCTCCGGAAGGGTTTACTAACGTTTATTAAAGCGGATTTTCTAGCAATTTTGGAAAAAATGTTTGAAATTGAACCACAACATGCTTAAATATTATTTAACACCAATAAAGTTTATTAAAAATTTTATTAAGGCTTAGAAATAAGTTTTCTGATTCTTCCGAGTGTAGCGTATTATTTACACGACTTTGTGTCATTCAAAAGTATGCATTGGCATTATAACCAATGTGACAAATTTTGTCAATTACCTCTCTATCAATACATAGTTTTACCAGAAACTTGCCGACTGGAATTTTGTCCAAAGAAAGCAAAACAAAAATGTGAATTCATTGTGATGTATTTCAATCTGAATAATGATAGATCTTTCATATTTTTATAGTACATTTATCAGTATAAAAAAAAAGATATGGCGCAAATATAAGAATACCGCGCCACATCTTACAAACCTTATATCAAAAGTGAAATGAAATCTAGATTCACAAGGCAAAGAATCACACGTGGTAGTGAAATACCAAAAACCCTCGAAGACAATAAAATGTCTTGACTTTGGACGTATGCATGTGGCGGGTTAAACTAATTTTTTTTATCACTCCATTTTCATCTTCTGGCTAAAGGTAATACCTCTTTTACAGCTCAAAAACATACGCGGTGGTATATTAATTTCGAGGTGAAAAAACTTCTATTATTTGTTAGGAATTCGCTGTTAAAAGAATTTGAAGATACCAAAAGGGGCAGAATCAAATCGTTAAATCAGAAGATAGACAAGACCTTGGTCAACAGAAAAGAAACTAAAGACAAACATCGTACACACACAATTACACTAAAAACTAAAGCTAGAATAAATAAAGTATATAACACAATTACCGAACAAATCAAAGTCCATAAGACATACCGCAAAAAAAAGGTATCACACCACCGGAAAGTTGGTAACCGCAATGGTCCTGACTTGGTACAGGCATTTCAAAAGAAATGGTGGGTTAAATCTAGGTTTTACGGCGCGCCCTACATACACAAGTGCGAGTTCAATTGCTCCGGAAGGTAAAACAACTCCTGTTCCTACTACTGCTGTAATTCTCTTTATATTTTGTATATGGTTCGTTATGCTTTACACTAGAAACACCATGATGCATAATATGTAAATTTCATATTGCAGCCAAGTAAATATACACGGACACGATTTAAATGTTATCATGCAGAGGATGTTCAAATACATTGATATAAACCACAATGGCCAACTGGAAGACAGTGAATTCGAGGCCGCCATGAGACGTTTTGACACAAATGGTTAATATATTTATATATATTTGGCAACTCTTGTATTTGATATTTCTTGGTATGCTGTATGATTCATGTATAACAGACCAATTTAGAATCATTAATAACGTTTAATTATCGTTTACTTTATCAATAAACTACTTTTGATCAAAGGAAAATAGCTTGTATCTGGTATGGAACAGTTTCGGTATTAGTCGTTAATTCAGTGTTGAGGCAGAGTGAATATGACATACTGTTAGGGAAAAGGTTGCTCCCATTCTCTCATGTAGTTACCACTTTTGTGGAAATGTAGCATGCATCGTTACCAAAGATAGAAAGATTGTTGGCCATAGTCTTGTCTGTCTTCCGACTTAACGATTTCTGTCTGCCAATTGGTATCTTCGAATTCCCTATTTAGCCAAATATTTATCTTATCCATACGGACCCACATAAAGTTTTTTTTTTATCTCTGAACATTTCCTCTTCATTTAAGTCTCACAATTTTTATATTATATAAGCCCAGTTGTGTTGACTCTTGAATGAAACTGTTAGGTTACGTAAGCTAAAAACCATTCTTTCTTCTGGAGAATAGTTTAAGATAGAGTTTGATTATCACCCATTCCTGGTTGAACATAGAGGCAATGGCAGACAACTGACTTAGTATTTTTCTCATCAATTACCCAAAAACCAATATAAAGAAAATAATATACTCACTTGTAAGTGAATTGGTTCATTTTATACACAAATAAATTCCTTTAAAATGGAAATTAATTCAATATTATTCAGGCTCTAGAAAGGGTATATAAAGTGGCATTCACGGATGATGAATTATATTCCATGAGCCGAAGGGGAATGGAATATAATTCATCTTCCGTGAAGGTCACTTTATATTTCCTGTCTAGAGCATGAATAACTATTATGTTATGGTGCATAGATTTTCTTTTGAACAGAAAAGCAAGTAATTTCAATATCAGCAATGTAATTCGAAAACACGGAACTAAAAGGAATATAACTCACCGACCGTAAATTCCTTTTGATAATTATGTATTTTCAAGAGCCAGAATGATTATTAAATATATGTTCCGTAGACCCTTTTTACGTGAAAAGGAAAATATCCCTGAAATTGAAAGTAAAATTCAATTTCTGCTATACATACTGAACACACGGAAAAGCTACCGATTCCAATTTAGCTATTATGCCGTCATGTAAAATGTAAACAAAAGACGATTTATTCAGGGGAATTTTTATGCAAAATATGATAAAATATACATGCTTAATAAATTTAGGGTAAAAGAAAAGGTAAAAAGCTCATTATCGCCTCCAAGACCTAAAATTTAAGTCTGAAATATCGAAGCGAAAGCCGGAACTGCCATTTTATTTCTGAAATCTTATGTATATTATTATCCATATAATTTATAATTATCCAATCAAATAGCGGCATTATAAACCATAACATAATAAATATCTACTTTTTTGTGATATTGTAAATACTGATTTAAAGGTGATGGAAAACTGTCTTGTGACGAATATGTTGCTATGTCAACCCAACCAAAAGAACTGGCTCTAGAACTGTTTCATCATTTTGACGGAGCAAGTAACGACTGTATGATGGATCATGCTGACGCCTTGGCAGACTTACGCAGTATGGACCAGAACGGTAACATGTTATATACTAAATCATGGTGATTGTAAATCTGATTATTGCAGCATAACCTAAAATATGAATTACTTATGAATGATATTTAGAATCAAGAAACATTTTGAGGTAAACCGATAATATCATGTTACTTATTATCCAATCCAATCTGTTTAAAAGAAAAGCTATGCACCATATCATAATAGTTATTCAGTCTCTAGACAATAAGTATACAATAAGTACTATGATATTATCGGTTTAAAGAAGGATATCGAATAGATGCCGAAAAGACGACAATCCATAATTTGTTACGATTTAACTGGATTAGTTTACAGAAAATAGCGGAATCAATGCACACAAACCAAAATAACAAAACTGAGCAGAGCTTCTTTTAGGTTGTCTTTTAAAGGGGTCTGAGTTGTATATGCTTATGATCGTTTGTCCTTTACGTCAATACCTATATTCTGCTGGTATGATTCATTTCATCAAGTCAAAGATCAATAAACAAAACCCATATACACAATGATACATGGTAAACTAAAGCGTGTGCAAGTCCAATCCCATGAAAACTAGGGTGGTATTTCAAATTCATGACGTGTACGTAAGCAAACATGTATTTAAAATAATGAAAGTAAAGCTTTAATTGAAGTAAAATGCCAAAAATATAAAACACAATCTCGAGAACATCAAACGTATAGACGAGAACAACAGAACGCAATACAAAAAAAGAATGGTGACCATGGCAATCTCGAGAACATCAAACGTATAAACGAGAACGACAGAACGCAATACAAAAAAGACGAAGGGTGACCATGACAATCTCGACAGAATCAAACGTATAAACGAGAAAACAGAACGCAATACAACAAACGAAGGATGACCGCGGCAATATCGAAAACACCAAAGGTATCAACGAGAACAACAGAACGCAATACAAAAATGAAGGGTGACCATGGCAATCAGACAGATGGAAAACGACACTGACGACGGAAGAAATAAAAAAATGTTAATATGAACAATACAAATCCCATAAACAACTCGATACTTATGTGCCTGTCCCAAGCCAAACCTGTGGTCCGGTTGTTGTCGTTGTTTTATTAGTCATTTATTGTTATATGTTCACCATTTTTGCATAAGATTAGGTTGATTGTCATATTTTATGTATAGTTTCACATTTTGTGTTTCGAGGCTATTTACAGCTTCCGTTATGGTATGGACTCTGGTTCATTGTTGAAGGCCATAATGGGACCTGTAGAAGTTTAAATTCTACTGTCATTTTTGTGGGGGCTGTCTTATGGACAATCATGATACATCTCCTATTTTTATATATCAGATGGTATATAAGGGTTAGCAATTACTGCGCCTGTAAAGAAACCGATTGTTTTTCCAAATTCCAATCCACTATTAGCTATTAAAAGTTATGGAGAATGCTTAAATAGTGTTGTGTCAAGATTCGGATTACAACCTCATGGTGGAAAGTCGTCAATACAAAACAGTGAATAGTATCATTTACCAACAACAAGCAACTAAGAACAAGAAGCACATACACAAATAACATGAACTATCTTCATATTGAACAGAATACTTGATTTGTGGTGACATTTTGCATAAGTTGCAAAAACTGTTCTTTCCCCTCTCATTTCTAGATCATCTGTGAAAACTAAAATAGAAAACATTATGCTATGTTTTAATATATTACACTACATAAATTTGTGTAATCATTTTAAAAGGGCGTTTGTCTGTCGAAGTTTACTTCGTTGACATTTTCTCTAATTGCAAATATTGATTAAAAAAGGTAATACATGTGCAAAAATGTGGTTAAAGATATTTACAATTGATAATAACATAATAAATTCAAGTATTTACCAAAGATTTAGGGTTTTTTTTTTCATTTCAAGCAATTAACCAACGGGTGAAAACGCCACTGACTCTTTATTTACTAAAGGAGGGCACAGCGAAATGGTTATTCAATAATATAGCAAGAAAACGAGATCCATAAGACCATAGTTTTTTTTATGTTATCTCACAATATATAACTAAAGCCATCTTTTTATTTTCTGTTGGTCTTTCGTTTAATGTTCTCAATATTGAGAAAAAAAAAATTTTATCTTTTAAATCAATCGAAAATCCGGACATTTTGCATAATCTGTTGATTTCAAACCAGAGATGTTGAATAAATGAAAAAATCACATCTGAAATAAGGCATCAATGTGACTGAACGTCTGAGGTTAGAGTGAGGACGTGGATTTTGAAAAAACGCGAACTTGGGAGGTTGGTGCAAGACGAACCCTAAAAAAAGATAATGTGCATGAAATTCGAAATGATAGCTGCTGGTTTCAACAATAATCTAATTTCCAAAATAAAAACATATATTAGATACAACATATTATTTGCAATTTTTTTTCAGGCGATGGAATCGTTAATCAACATGAATTTGAACACTATTATACTCAGGTAAGACTTTATTGACAAATAAAAGGTTTTCGTGATTTCAGTCTGCTGAGGTATATCACAATTTCTTGAAGTAAAAATAAGAAATAATAATATAGGATAGTCCTCAGAAACAATAATATTAAAAGCCTTATCTTGAAAAATGCTTAAAAATGAACAAAAATCACAGAAACACAGTTCACTTCCGATCTTCGCTTTTAAATATTCTGTAAAAAAATCCTCAAAAATAAGGTATGAAAACATAGCTTTACTATGTGCGCTATTTGAGAATTTCAGTACAATAGAGGGCACTGCAAACCTGATAGAAAAGGTAATCAGGAACAAAGTAAAATGATTCGGAATCGTCCCAAGTGAAAAGAACAAAACGCCAAAATGCTTCATATCTCTAGGCTTCCATCCTCCGTCTCCACAACCGTCAAATCAGTGTTAAATCTTGATACATAAAATGCAAAAACCTCGAAATAGTCCTGACTATTACACCTTGTTACATAAAGCATTTTGTTTCTTTTTTAGATTTTGAAACATCTTGGGCACCTCGACCATTCACACCACGGCTAATTTAGAAATAAGTTAAACATTAAAGGTTTGACTTTATTACACTTTGAGGTAGAGCATTCGTGAAAGTTTTCCAAGCAAACGAAGAACGCTTTCAGTTAAAAACAACCAATTTTACCAGATACTGAATAAAAAGGAGAATTATACTTGTTATATTAACTCAATAAATCATAGGTTTTGTCACCATGTATGATTAATTAATTGGCATGGAGTTTCTTTAACAAAGAAAACAATTTTGAAACACTTTCGTTTTTATTTTTTTAGAAAACATGATATATCGCCAGACTGTAATATATTAGGACTCTTTCATATCTGAAGTAAATCCCTTTTGAGTTTTGTGTTCATTAAGTGTAGTTGGCAAATGTAATAAAGTATATTGAAATGTATTTTTTAATCATTAAACCTGTAGAGATTACGATTTACAAAAAAAGAAAGTCTTTCAGGCCTATTATGTTTTGTTTAATTAACATATATTTAGCATGTTGAATCAAAATATACCAAATGAACGAAACCACAGACCATTTAAACTTTTTATGAGCAATTTGTATATTACAGCCATGTTTGGAGTTTTTGTCAATACAAACTGCGACAACCAACATTTCTGATGACTCTATAAGTTTAAATACTAAAAATGGTTCTGAAAAGTTGGATATACAAGTTATCAAAACAACAAACTGCTTGTGGCCATTTTTCTAAAGTTTTACAGTTATACAACGAAAAACTAGGTTGATTTTGCCAGTTTTTGATTATGGAAATAATAAGTGGATAATGACATATTTCTAACAATCTGTTTAAATTCGAAGACTATCAATCCCTCATCTTACAATGTATACTTCGTGGAGGGAATTGCTAAAATGGCAAGTTTTACTCTTATATATAGTTGAATTACAGTTTCTATTTTATCTATTCACAGGAACACTAACACAGAATACTACCATATAGTTAATAAAACGATTTAAAAAATGTACAACTAGTTCTTTGCATTTGTTTGAGAAATCTGTATTTATTGAAATACGAAACGATATGTAGTACATAACTAAAAGTCTTACCACTTCTAAGTATGGAGCTGCTCAGATGTCACCATAAAACCAAACTTAAGATTGCTGTCGTAAAATTAATTGTAAGTGCATATTGAAAATTAGAAAGTTCAGTAACTATTTAAATAATACACCAGTGATTGATTATTATAAACGGCAAAATTCTCATCCAAATGCAATTTTCATTTTTTTGGGTAAAGGAAAACATGCGAGTCGTCTACATAAAAAGTAACAAGACAATGTTTTTTATAACAACAATGATTTGAAACAATCATTACTATGTATACTAGTCAATAAAAGAAACGTTACACTGATTTCATGTTTAATGATTTATCAGATAACACACTTATTTCATCAGAATTATTAAATATTACTAGACTTAACTTCAATAAAGATAAAAATGTTAACAAAACAGATTAAATATCGATTG
>JAULBM010226494.1:0-17089 GCA_032357055.1 Geukensia granosissima
GTCTTTGGTTTGACCCGGCCGGGGATCGAACCCACGACCTTCCGCACTCGAGGCGAGCACGCTAACCATTACACCACGTGCAAAAATAATTATGTCTATAACAATGAGATAATAGTCAAATCGCTAAATAAAAAATCTCGCTTATATAAACTACCAAGCTTTTATGACAAAATCACGAAATTTTGCACTCACGCGTGCAACTCGCTAAACGTACAGTATTATAGATTTGAATATGACCCATTTTTCTTACTTATCACTGTTAGTTTCAAGATTATTTTGCAAGATACAACGTCGTCCAATTTGCCTATTAAAGTTATTTTCTGTGACTCTAACCAAATGAGTTGATTTACCAGACGAGATGAATTGTTATCGCTTAACACAATTAATTGGTCTTATATGGGAATAAAATATTTTTCGAAGACCTTTTTTGTCTTAAGGGCCAGTTTGTCAATAGAAACAAATTAATTTGACATAAGCTTTCAGCATGTAAACATCAGTGGTGTCTCAAATAAACGATGCTGACTCATTGGGTCGTCTAATTCCTCCAACTTATACCCTTTCCCTTTTTATCTGATGCATGGTCTGCTTTTAATTTTCATGTAAAGGCAACCACGATATTCTAACGGTTGGGCGTTTAATGCTGGCAGAGGAGAGGAAATTCTACAAAAATGGAACTGGATACCAGAAAATGTTGATATACTGATAACTCACGGACCACCCGTCGGTAAGTGTAAATAAAAATATGTAGATATACTGGTAATACACCAGTTGGTAGCTATTATGAAAAAAGGAAATTTTGGATACCAAACTGATAACTCACAGACCAACAGTCGAGATAGCCACACAGTCAATATCGAGGCTTCAAAATTGTTAAAATACAATTATCAATATTTCATGTAAGATTTTGTTTCTCTATTTCCTTTATGGAATGATTTTGCTGTTTTAATGTTGTCTGAAAACCCCATCTTAAAAGCTTGCATCGTCAATCATTCGCGTGGCGGTGACAATTATTGCACACATTTAAAAAACGTCAAATCGCATGTAAACTTCATAGTAATTGAGAAACTCCGTTATAGCAACAGGAACATCGAACAATGCCACTGTTGCAAGAAAATGTATGCCGATATCACACGAATCATCGTTTAATTGATTAGCAGAACAGTATGGAGACGATGGACCTTGTGATATACAGTAACGACCGCGCCGTCTGGCGAAAATTAGACGCGAGACTTACAATTTGCTAGCTAGCGTTCAAATTGTTTGCCTTCGTTGGACACTCGTCATGCTTTTTGACAGTCAAAAGCTTTCAACGGTTTGAACCCTAACTAGCTGAAGTTGATCACTCCTCAGTCCATTTAGAATATTTGCTTTTGAACGCTTGTCATATTGAATTTAAAAATATTTTCTTCTGTAAATTTTGTTATTATTGGAATTACGTATATAGAGAATCTTAAATTGTGAGCATTTGATAGTAGTTTTTTTTTACCATCGAAATAATTAAACATCCAATTTTTAGCCTTGGTGATTTTTCTTTTAACTTACCAAAAAACATGAAAAATATGTAAAACAATATATTTCGTCGTAATATTAGTTTAATCTCTATTTGGTTTGTGCCCCTGGCAGACAATTTAGCAATTTTTCTCGGACGTATGGTATATATTCGCTATATATACTAGTCAAATTAACTTTATAACGTCTAGCAAGTACATGAATGCTATCGAGGACTCACGCTTGCTTTCAAGGGTTCAACGATAGCTGGCGAGTGGTCAAAATGGCCTTTTTGCCAGCAATTTACCAGGGAGATGAAAGCTTTTGTTAAATTTTCACCAGGTCGTTCAGTAAGATTTTGTAAATCAAGATTTAATATAACAATACTTTATCCGGTTTTCAAAAATTTTTTAAGGAAATAGGTGGATTATAGACCGACATTGTCATTTAACGCTACAACGTCCTTTTTATTGCAAACCAATGGAACCTCTACACATCGCGTGTCTTGACCAATTATATTTTATCAATAATTTTTCTAACATAATTTTTAGAAAATAATTTTAGGTCACGGTGATCGAACAATTGACGACGTTCATGTTGGTTGTGAAGACCTACTGAATGCAGTACAGAAACGTGTAAAGCCAACGTTCCATGTCTTTGGGCATATTCATGAAGGTGGGTTTTGCATGTTAAATGTTTCATATTTTGTCATTATTATTATTTTTATTATTATTTTATGTATAGATGCAATGAAAAACCGTCACGAATTGAATCAGGTTCTCGGATATTGAAGTATATTTTATACAAAACGCAAATAAAGTTATAAGATATTGGATAGATAATACGTCAAGTTGGTTATTTATTCAACAATCGAAAATTCACATTCAAAAATGCTACTATAAGGTTTTGGACCAAAAACGTTCGCCCCTAGATGGCGAAATAAGTTTGGGCCGATAAATTTTCGTCCCACCTGTCAAAGGTTTAAGGTAGAAAAATAAATTTCGTGTGGTGAAATGATTTGGGACGAAAAAAATTTCGCCCTACCCCTCCTCACCCCACCCCAACAGATACAAAAGAAAAAGACGATAATCGTTAAATCAACGGACAAACATGTCCACAATGATTAAAATCATTTTGATTAAAATCAGGCTTCAATTTCATAAAAAAACTCAAATTGAGATTTTTGAAAATGCTGTCATTTAATTGGTCTATTTCGTGTTGAGGAAATCCCCAAACTGAGATGTTTTATAAAACTGAAGCCGGACCTTGGTAAAATTGTTCAGTAACTTCTTAAACCAAAATCTGACAATGCTCCATTCTACATTCTGTTCTTATGATTTTCATATGACTAACGCTTCAAGCATCTTAAAGTGGGGATTCAATTGGCTGAGATAAAATATCATTAGAACGAAAACTAAAATGGGGTGTCGTCAGATCTTGGTTTGAGAACAATTTTACGAAAATATGACTTGACACAGAGTGAAAAAAATATTTGAAGACAGCCAACAGTACAAAAAACACGATTAATACAGAAAAGTAAAGCTTGAAGGACTCATACTCTGTGAAAATATTTAGTTTCATCCATTTAAAAAAAGTTAACCTGATTGCGGTGGTCTTGAAACAACTGAACACTATGCTTTACTGTAATATAGTTGAAATTACATGCAGTTATTACGATTCTTAACTACATAAAAGAAAAAAAACCAAAAAACTCCTGTCAATATATGGAAGGCGTATAACAAGTACGAATCGGAAGACTTCGTGCACCCGTATGTCCCTAGTATCACGTGATAAAGTAATGCGACGTCCCATCTTAAATATCGAAATCGACGTATTCATGTGATTTGTATCCGTACTTATATCGATTGTGAATATATTCCGGCTTTGGCTACTGAGTAACACGACAGGTCCCACTAGTGGAGCAGGAGTTGCTTAATTACCCTTCCGATACACCTGAACTCGCCCTGGTTTTTGTAGGGTTCGTGTTATTCCAGCTTTGGTTTTCAGGATAATGTTGTGTGCTCTGTGTTTGCCTTTCGTTTCATTTTGTTGGTCATGGTCTTGTCTGTCTTCCGACATAAAGATTTCTGTCTGCTTCTTTAGTATCTTCGAATTTCTTGTATGTTATGTTTCGTCATTGAATGTATGTTCACTTTATGAATTAATTCATACTGATATAAAAATGTAACCATTTCTTTGTGATTTTTAAGGTTATGGAATATCCACAGATGGTGTGACTACTTTCATCAATGCTTCATCTTGTACTCGTACTTATATACTATGGAACCCACCAATCATATTTGATATACCACTACCTCATGGCGAATCAAAGACGAGCTTATTGAAAAAAGTCGACGTTGTAACGTATAAAAATGGCTTGCCGAAAAAGCATAAAGTTGTTTAAAAAGAGAGAGTGTAGAAAACAATTTGACACAAGTAACCAGTTGATGACGAAAACAGAAAGAATGCTGTTATTAAAGAACCTACGATATTGTCTTTGTGTAAATCCACAAAAAAATTGGTGTCATCGAAAATTCACAGTATTTATTGAATATTGTGGTGGATTGAAAGGGGGTCCCACAGTACAGTCATTTTTTTTATTTCTACAAAATATATCGTTTTACTTATCTACTTGATGTTTAAATGCTAAACTATATGACATGCCCTTCAGATGAAATGTCTTGCTTAGATTGCTAATTAGAAATGTGTATATAAGATTTTTTTTTTCTTCGTCAGAATAAGAGAAAGATTTTTACAGTTTCTTTTAATACCAGTATATAGCCTCTTACTACAATGTGCAATTTTTGCTGTTCCATGTGTGTGTTTTTTTAATGAAAGCATACCAAATCATTGATTTAACAGGTTATTCCATTTTAACTCATTGGGAATTTCCTGTTAGCTAGGATTAAGATATCTTATTCAGCAATCAAGTCTCCACTTGTGTTGATTTCTGTTTATCATATCATGGCTCCATACAGATTTACGAATGGTAAAACGCCAAAGAATACAGTATTCCTTAGTAAGGCACACCTCCACATGGTTTCGTTTTTCATTTAACGTACGTTGCATTCCGATTTCTGTAACAATAAGGATTAATGTGAATTGAAAATTAATCTTCTCACGTACCCGTTTGCGAATTCAAAAATCCAAGATGGCGCTTCATATAGTATGTGATACTCTCAAAGTATTCTTAAAAAATGTTTTACAATGATTACAACGATTGTTGAACAGCAGCAAATGTAAATTATAATTCAAATTCTGTGTTTCAAGGATTAGTCCGAGGCAGCGATTTTAAATCTTTTTCAACCAACGGACCTCCGTTGAAGTGTATTTATTCATTTTAAAGTTTCTTAGACTACGTATGGCAACATCGCATAGCTCAAAACCAGCGGAGACCCCGTTGAAGTGTATTTATTTATTTTGAAGTCTCTTAGACCACTTATGGCAGCACCGCCTAGCTCACAAAGAATGCTGTCTCAACCGCTGCTTTTACAAAACTTACATATAATATATTAATTTAAATATTTATATAATATATATAAACCGACTACTGTTTGTACGTAACCATGTGCGACTATGCGGTGTATATCTTTTTAACAACATCTTGTTTAATACATTGGCCAATGGGAAATTTTGTTAGACATTGCTTGTATCTACTCTAGAACAAATGAATTTCCTTTCTATGCCAAACATTGTTTACAAGCTCCAACTATAAATGGTCATTACATTTAACAAAATACAGTTTCTGATTTTGTGTAAATGAACTAGGTTATTCATCTTTTATCGTATATTTATCTTTTACTGCAAGTGTTTAAATAAACTGTTAACGAAAGCCATAGTTATTTTTAAACACAGACAAACAAATATAAGACTTCTGTTTAATGTTATTCGGTCTTTTGAGTGAACATATGTTCTGTAAACCAGAAACGATCGGTGGTGGGTCTGGCGATTGGTACGGTTTTCCTACAACTTCTTCTGAGGTTATATTCCACGCACTGTCTTATTCTCGGTATCCAGTATTTCTGTTGAATTTGCACAATTGTACAGTTCAATCCAGAATGCAAAATTTGAGCGTGCACATTTGTCACAATTAGCGATGTCAAGTGGCGAAAATGGATATTTTGTGTCATAATCCATTTGTGCATTATTGATTTGTCCCCAGAAACCAGTATTCCATCATTTCTATGCTGGTCTTCAAAAAGTCTTTTTCTGTTATCTTGAATGTAGACCGTCTATTACATATTGCATTCCATAAAACTAATTATGCGCAAGCACCGCATGTCACTAAATTGTGAAAGTTATATCTGTCTCTATCAATAATCTTTGCATAAAGAGTTTTGCTTTGACTGTCTTGGTGAAATTAATTATAGCGGATCATATATTCTTAAAAATTGGCGTAAAACTTCTCATGTTGTTACTTTTCTGTGTACATTTTCACGAAGATTTAATCATTGGTACCTTATTTGTCAGATTTAGTATCCCAGCGCATTCCTTATGCTTTCACTGCACTACTTTCATTTCCGGTCTTATCTTTAATTGTAATGTATCTCAAAGTTCCATGCTCTCAAGTTAAATTATCCGTCGGCTTACAATTTCCGAGCTTTCGATAATTCGACTTTATTTGGAAAGCTAGTCAGATCTTTGTCTACGTAATGATTGAGACGTATCAGATCTCAGATCAGGTTCTCTCTGGAGTGTTTCATAAGCGTGGTGCTTAGGGTAAAGGCTTGAACATGTTGCACAAAATAGCAAAACTAAATTTGCAGTAACTAAACGGATATATGGATCCATTGGATCCTCTACCCAAAAAATCTGGCAGCATCCGTGTCGTTTTATCAAATAAAATATGTAAAAATCCTTTTTCAATATTGTCGAATGCATTACCAAAAAAATACAAGGTTGAAATCGTCCCTCCTAAAAATTCTATGGTCGCCATCATGAATTAGTCGATCCATATGTTATCAGTGTATATCAACTATAGTTCATGAGTTATGGACCTGTATCGTAATACAACAATAAGTTGATCTATTTTCGGATTGGCCTTAACCCGGACTAGAGTTAAATGATTTCACGACGGGTGCTTCGCGCAAGACAAAGAATGCTTACACTACATGAGCACCTGATCCCACTCCTGTTTTGTAAAGGAATTCGTGGATTTCAAGCCTTTGTCTTTTATTTCTTAAGTTGTTTCAAATTTAACTATGCCATTTTTATCTCTCACATGGGTATTCTACTCTGGACTAAGCTAAAATGGTAAATGTCTCTAATCGAAAACGTCGATATCGTTTAAACTGGCAGCTACAATTATAAACTGTACATAATAATCTGCGGTCAGTGAACCATTTTAATGTAACATGGTGGGGGTGTAGTGCTCTCTGATGATAACTGATATAAAAATAGGAGGTGTGGCATGATTGTCCATGAGACAGCCATCCACCAAGTGACAGCAGAATTTCGACTTTTTCGATAAATCGCCTCCTTTCTTGTTCCGAAATATCCCATTACATCTGAAACTTGGTGTGTTTTTTCTGTTTATTATGTTTTCTGGTCTACGTTTCACAATTTCTCAGTAAGTTGGCAATGCAGGACAATTTTGTTAACATGGTAACTTAGACACGTTCTTTTCATTCACCCTACTGAATAAAGTTCTCCATTACACCTTTTATGGTGTGTCTGCATCGTTTGATCGTTTACTCATAGACTATCAAGCTTCAAGAACTTCTCTTTATCACAAGATTCTTGTTGTGATAATTAATACATTCATCACTGATGCGAAGTCACTGTTGGTAGATACTGGCACTGGACCTGATAACAGGTATCCTATTTTCGATCTCGTGACGTTTAAATAGAAAACCATTTCACAGTACAATGTCATTCTGAACTTTATTCCAAAAAATGCGCTCCTATATGAAGAGAAATCTTCAAAGATCTGCTCCTCTTATGAGATGCGACAAAGAAAACACTAATATATTGCAATTTCTGTTTTAGTTCTGTTTCCGATCCTGTAGTCGGGTAGATATTGTCGGTACGATCATGGTTTGACAGAAATGATTTTTCCACTGATGGCTTTCAACTTTATTGTGGCGTTGTTGAAACCTCATACGTCTTTTACTTTATTCCTAAACGCGACAATACTACAAGTCTCTGAGCCTTCAACCTTAACTTCAAGTTCTAGGCCAATACTTCAGTAATGAAGGAGAGCTTTGCGCCTTCCTAAGATGAGATATTACGATTTGTAGAAACATTTCCATACATTAAATTGTTCGATCGCCATCACCATGATCACGATTTGGTTGACCGAAACGAAATATCCATTTCATATATGACAATGGATGTCTTCTTACTGTCGTGACTACAAATTCGTTCCTATACCGGCTCTGAATAACATCGAATGTGACTAAACAATGGCTTTGTCAACTGAGTAACCTTCCGGAGAACCTGAGTTCAACCTAAATTTTGTAAAGTACTCCAGCTTTAGTTTGCAGTGTAGTGTTGTGTGTTCTGTGTCTTTCGTTTCATTTTGTTGGTCATTGTCTTTTCACGATTTCTGTCTGCCCTTTGGTATCTTCGAAATAATTTTATTGATGCAACGGCTGTTTTTAAGAGCACGAAGACGGATTTTTGGCTAGCTGATTTGTATAAAAGTAATGAAGGCTACGGTTTCTTATTCTCATTATCACTTTTTGTTCTAGTTTTCTTACAGGGTTGCGTATGATGTTTACGGTACCACATTTTAAACTTGAACTTGGAGCGACAGTCTGACAGTAATTGAAGCATAGCTTCTTCTCCTTTTCGGTATTGAAACATTTATCATGGTTTGTAACGTCTCGCAAAATGATCCCATGCTTTTAACGCATGGTCTCCTCGATCTCGATCCCATTTCTCTTTTTTGTGAAATTTTCCGATATCTTTAAGTATCTTTCTGTATACTTGTCATGATTATTTGCGGTTGGAGTAGCTTTCCGTGTTCTTAAATGTAACAAATTTCTGCCGATTTTTTAATTGCTAGTTCCTAACTAATGGCGTCTTTTAATCAATTGGTTTGCCATCACCTCCCTTAATTCTCTCGGGTAATATTTTTCCAGAAATCTAGCAGTAGTTATCTTAGTATTGCGGGAATCAGTACTGAACCAAACATCTCTTGGCATTGTTCTAACGATTCAAATCCCCTGATATTCGCCTATGATTTTTCATAGAAATTGCGCAGGCTCACTAAATATTCATTTGGTGAAGGCATATCTAATAGCGCTCTAATGTAAGCATTTGTAATTTTGTGTGGTTTCCATTGCGTTGTATAAGAAGATCCAGATTTAAGACTTTTAACAGTAAGACCCGTTATGACATTAGCAGCACCTGACTCTAGTTGAGAATTCAAGTACGAAAATTTTGAGATATTGGTAAACGTATAGTTGTAATGAACTGTTGACTCAAACGAATCACATTCGGTCACATTTTCCATTTGCAAACACAAAATTGCCACCATGTTTAAAATCACCGTCGCGATAAATGCTCCCTAAGCTCATGAGTAATCTAACACATATATTTGAGGTTTTATATCCTTTTGACATTTTGCCATTTATGGTAGGGGAGTTGACTGATTAATTAAACATACATTCATGGTATTTAACCAAATCAGTTTAAACCTTATTCCTTTGTATCTTTAATTTTTGTCGTATAAAAATATATTTTTCATATATATTATTGTTTAATATGTCACAGCCCATCGACATTTTAAATCCATGTCGAATATCGCAATGTATCTGTGATATTTATAACAGCAATAGATTTTCTTTTGTTCTTTCTCATAGCCACATGTTTTTTCTTTTTAAATTAATACATGAAATATTGTTATTTTGTTAATAGAAATTGTTTAATGTAAATAGTTGTATATAAAAAAACAAGCATAACATTTTAATTCAAATTGTGTATTTAAAAAACACCTAAATCGATCTATAGCCGTGAAAATACCCCATTAATCTACATGTATATAGCGTCTTCATTAGCAACAGTACATCGTTTCGTATTTAGATATATAGCACACGGATGCAGCTCTATACACAAACAATAAGCACAAAACAGTGATTCTAATATTATAACCAGAAATATAAAAGGTTCTAACAAATCCGTTCATTATTCTCATACGTATTCCGAACTTGGTTTCGGGATCATTCAAACGTTTGAAGAAAGGCAAAACCGGGAACAGTTTGTTTACAAACAAGAGCACGTTGTCAACAATATGACTCATTGATTGCGAAATTATCAAATAGGTAGTAAATATCATACCAAATTAAAGGTAAGACAACAGTGCTTTTTTGTACATTAGTCATATTAAAGGGCTAGTTATTGATAAAAAATAAGTGAGGAAATATATTTCGAAATACCTGTGTTAAAATTCATTAAGATTCAGAGGGGTGCATCTTTTTACCCAAATACACCCAAATATACCCAATATACCCAAATATTCCATTAAATTGTGTGATTTCTAACAGTTTAGGTTATTTCGTAAGGTTATAAATCACACAGATTCATTTCACACTTGAGTATATTTTGTGGTATATTTGGGTAAAATTTAGGTACTATATTTGGGTGTATTTGGGTATATTTGGGTGTATTTTGGGTAAAAAAGAGTACAGTATCTTCTAACCGTGTGAAATGATCAGATATGCAACAACGAAAGATACAGAAAAAAATATTTCTTCTCAACACCAGAGAAATACACATTTGTACACACACAGAAATTTATTTTTGGTGTCATAGTTCTCTTTATACGTAAGTTAAATTGTGACATCAAAGTTAAACTCACTGTTTCATCTGTCCTGCTTAACAATAAATGATAGTATAAAATGTAAATAAATCTTAAAATTATGAAGTATTGTTTGTTAATGGTATAATTTTTATTAAAATTGGACATTGAATGACTTTACGAGAGTTTTTTGGAAAACTTTAGATTTTATATGAAATATATGGTGAACAACGACAAATTCTTTTTGATCGTCTCTGTACATATGCATGTTAACAAGCATAGTATTTAAAACAGAGAAAAAAATAACACTTTCAACAACATTAAGTTTATGGGTCTCATTGGCCCTGTATTTTCTATTAATCCCAGTTCATGCACTTGCTATAAAACCAGGGTATTTGACTTTCCAGATATACGGGAACAAGAAGGCAAGTAGCTTCTTTGTTAACTTTAATTTTTGCAATTTTCAATTACAAGAATAAACATATAGGAAAATGTAGAACCAAAACTCACAAAAATCCAACGATTTTTTTTTCTCCGCATGGGTATAATAAGCAGATAAATTCTATTTACTTTGTGGTATGTTTCTTCAATAGGTTCAAATCCATGTCAGAAAAAAATCGTCATTGATCAACAAACCAGGATAAGCATTATAGAAAAATGTCACTGACTGAGAAATCAGCTTTCAAAGAAAATCAAAATCCGAACACCTCCGATTCTCAATGCGATATGTGTGCAAATGGGGATTCAAATGGAACCGAATTGACAGAAATCTTACCGGATCCGCAAACGGACATGCCCTCCAGGTTTTGGAGGCAAAGTGAAAAACACCAGAGATATCAAGAACTTCGTCCATTAGATATTAAGACACCAGTGCATCCAGATCGAATCCGGTTTGTGTGTTTGTCAGATACTCATGCAAAATTAAAACCGGTTGAAGCAAAGAAATCAAAAACAGACTATTTTATTCCAAATGGAGATATTTTATTGCATGCAGGGGACTTCACTATGAAAGGAAGACCTTTGGAAATCGAACATTTCAACAGTTATTTAGGTAAATTTCTAATATAAATGATTTCGTCCGGATTTACGAATCTGGATATGATTTCATTTTTTCAATGTTTAATCAAAATCTTGCCATATCGAAGGAAATGCAATACATAAACAAACATATATAGATCTATACGATTCACCATCTATAATGTTAAATTAATCCCTACTGGGATTCGAATCCGGGAGAAAAATGTTAAATGTGCAATTAATTTTGGTTCCTCGTAGTGTGGGGTAAGTTTGTTTCATCTCGTTTATACACAAGCTGGAAAAAAAATTTGTTTAAAAAAATTAAGTTTACCGGTTTTTCGCCAAACGACTGATTCCGTTAAAAATTCGCAGAACATTGAACCTTAAGTTCACTCCTTTTCACATTATATAAACATGTTTCAGAAACATATACATTAAAAATGGAAAACGCAATTACGACACATGTATTGGCGTAATGGTAGTTCCCTCAAGAAGGGGGCAATCCGAATTATTCATTTATTAAAAATAATTAACAAATTGCGGAAATGTAATCGAATATTGAATGGAAATTTTGTGAGACATTTTAGTGTTCAATTGCATTTATAACCAGATAAATAGAAGAACTACATGTATGATTAGAGTTTTAGAAAATTTGTGTACTTCCTAATAGCAGTTTTGTTCCAATGTAACAAATACAACGCATGCATTTTTTATTTATGAAAACTTAAAGGTCACGGAGACAGAACAACATCTATAACAGAACTTCAGTAGAGGCAACAGTTTGCAGCAGGTTTCTACATCTTTCTCCTTGTGAGAAGCTCTTAATCATCCGGTTTATAAGTTAAACAACAGGCCAACCATTGAAATGTTAATCCATATCAAAACGAAATTACACAAAATTAAACAAGACCGCGATTCCTGACTCCGACAGGCGCATGCTACATGTGGCGAGGTTATAAATTCGGTTTTGCAGATACTCACCGAACCTGTTCATTATGGTCGAATATGAAAATATAGCTAAAAAGGTTAAAGATGAACTGTTAAACTATACTATGAAGTATTCAGTCTTGATAATAATAATGTATAAAAATCGAATACATGTAAATAGGATTACTTCCAATCTGATTTAAATAAGATCTTGCTAAAATTGCTCGCTTCCTTCTATTGGTTTGAGAAGTAGTGAGCAATTTATGAAAGATCTGATATTTTATCAGACTGACTTCCTCTGTAAGTTATCTGTTTGTTAATAATACTTGTTTATGTTTTATCAGGACAACTTCCCCATAAAAAGAAAATAGTGATAGCAGGAAATCATGATTTACCGTTTGATGAAAACACTTTTACTGAAGAGAATTGTTTTGAAGTAAGTGCTGCTGCAGTAAAACGTCATTTGGGGTCGAAAGGACTGAAATCTGCGAGAGACCTTATAACCAATGCTATTTATTTACAAGATTCCATGGTAACAGTTTGTGGAATAAATATTTACGGGTCACCTTGGTAAGTTTTATTTCGAAATCACGATATTATGCACCATATTGTAATTGGCATAGATTATCACTATAAAAAAGTCAATCTGTATATGTTTCGTTAACTTTTGTGTCTTTGAACTGACAACTCAAAAATATAGAAGACAGGTGGAAATAAAAAAAATCATTAAAGGTACTGAAAACCCTTGAAAATAGAGCTTGTAAGAGACAAAGACAAGTCATAAACAAAAAAAACCCCAAAATTTTCCAATTGTCAACTTCCCTTTTTCTGACAGTAATATTCGGGCTGCCCCGGCGTATGATGTATACATCTCCCAGCTTAGAGGTATTTCAAGAGCTTGTGTCTAATACAGCAATATTCTAAACTGCTAAGAGAAGGACATGTTGCTCCTCAGTTAAACTCGTCACTCCAGAAGTTTTACGGTCGACACCAAAATCTTGTCGGCCGGAAAGGAATACAACCGTTTCACAGATGAAGACTGACATTATCTTGTGAGTTGCGGAGTAAACAAAATACAGGCTGTCCCGCATGGAAATTGCGTTCCAATGAAATTTTCTCCTTTACTCTGAAATGACTAATAGCGGATTGGAAATGGACATTGTGGAGGATAACTTTAAAATGGCATGAACTGCCTTCCCCTTCTGGACCAGCTTAGTTCACCCCGATTTTTTGTGAGGTCTGCATTGTTCTAGTTGTATGTTTGTTTTTAGTTTTATATGTATCATGTACCGTCTAGTTCGAGTAATCAAGATTGCCGTGTCTGTCGACTTCCCCTTTTTGTCTGGCCCTTTGGTTTTCCTTCGCTTCAAAATAATACACATTTAGAGCACTGAAACATTAAAAAACTGAAAAAAACTTATATGTTGTAAGATATATGTTTACAGTACACCGTATATCTTCTATTTATTCAAACGTGATTTATGCACTAGGCCTTCGTTGTCTTTTAAACGCGAATTATACATCAGACATCCGTGAATTATGAATCAGGCTTACATATTTCTTTTAAACGTGATTTATGCACCAGGCAACTGTTTTACTTCTGAACGCGATTCATGCATCAGACGTCCGTTTATCATCCTACTATGTTTCTATATCAGGCGACCGTATTTCTTCTTACTGCGAGTTACACAATAGGCTCGGTCCGCATTTTCTCTTACTGTGAGTATCGCACTAGGCTTCCGTATTTCTTCTTGACTTGAGTTATGCAGTAAGCTTGTATATTTCTTATCATGAGATATGCATCCAATTCATGGCCATAAGAGCGCCGCTGGCATTGGGGGTAATTGCCCTCCCCCCACTTTTCAAAGTCGAGGGTCAAAACTAGGTTTTTGCCCTCCCCTTCCCCCACTTATTGTCAAATTAGTTGCCTGACATATTCGGAAGCTATAACGAATTACTAGTCTAGTTGTTACAGAACAGTGACTGTGTCCCCGTTTTTCTCTTGTTGTCACTTTTAGTAGTTTACCCCCACCCCACATTCAAAACCATTCATACGCCTTTGTGATTTCCATATTTCATTTTAGCAAGTGTTATGCACTAGACTCTATTCTTCTTCTTACCGGGAGAAATGCACATGGTTTTGTTACTTCTTCCAAACTTCTTACCGTGAGCTATGAGCAATTCCTAGTGTAATTTATGCACTGAGCTTCCATATTAATATTTAGATTGTGCATTTGTTTGTTGAATTTTTTAATTTCCTTGTAATGCCGGCTTACAAGTAGTACAGTAATCATTTCAGAAATCCAATCCATTTGACAGGAATTATATCTATATTATAATATGACTGGTGTTTCGTAACACGTCTTCTGATTTTATTTATAGGCAACCAAAATATTGTGATTGGGCGTTTAATGCTGACCGAGGAGTAGAAATCCTTCAAAAATGGAACTGCATTCCAGAAGATGTAGATATACTGATAACTCACGGTCCACCGGTTGGTAAGTTTAAAGGGAACTATATATCAATGGGCCTGGCTGTCGGAGTGCTCTACCTATATAGATCACAGTAACCTATCACCTATATACAGCGTGAGTTCGCGCCTGATTTAATATGACACAAAAAAGTAGCGTTTCACTCATATCGAACGTGTTAAGGTTTGTCAGTTACCTGCCCAAGGTGGGTCGTTCTCACATCGTGTCTTATGCTGGCAAGACAGCGGATTTTTGTCGTGCCAGCATAAGACACGATGTGATTGGTCAGAATATGCACGTAACAAAGGTTAAACCACGTGTTAGACCCTACAGAGAGAAAAAAAATAAGTTAAACAAGAACGTAGGGTCAAATTTTAAGCCAAGGTATCATGTCTAACATTATTTCCATCAAGAATATCACTGCAATGGAAATAAGGGATTCATTTGAAATTTGGTATGCTGCTTAACCATGAATAATTGTGTGAAATATTTTAGTACAATAAAAAAGAAAAAAATATCTAATAAATGTGGCTCTGGCAAGACTTAGAAATGCTGAAAATGAACAACAGTGATGAATTTATGGTGTTTTTTTTTCTTTTCTTATTTTCTTTGGCTATTGAGAACCAACGGAAGCAAGTTTGGTAAAAACGTTTGCTGATTTAAACTAAAAGTAGTTACTGTCTTACTATAAAGTAAATGACTGGCAGCAACAAAACCAGAAAATATAATGACAGGGACCATTTGATTTTTTTCGGTGGGTTTGGGATTTGTATCCAGGCAAGATTATCTTTTCTGTATAGTTATAAATGGAAGAAAGTTCTTTGGTAAAATTTATTTTTGTCAATGGCCATTAATGGGCCAGAATTTGTTTCGCTCGAAATGCTGACCAGATTACTTTTTTGCTGAAATATTTTTTCTAAACCCCTCCCCTCAACCGAAAATCAAATATCAGTCGCACTGCTTCTCAAGATTGACATTTAAATTAAAGAATCGTAAAATTAACAAGGCGAATTTGTTTTCATGCGACTTAACTATTTTAGCTTACAAAACTACACAAAAGCATCAGACAGTTACTTAAGAACTTTCCTCACAGAGAAGAGATATGAACATTCGATTCCAGTATTTCAGAAGTGTAGATATCAGTGATTCTCAACTTTTTTATATTTAAGTCTTTAAATGTTGTGTCTTTTAGTTTGGAATTCGGACTAGAAAAAATCCTTCATCCCGCTAGCCCGATGAACTAGAAGTTGAAATAGATTATGGCAAAGACGGTTTTCATTTGCCTTTAAATAGTATGTTTCAGTTAATCTGCCACTGATTTATCAACAAGATACAAATTATTAAAAATACTGGAAATGATACATCATGTCCATGAAACGGTCTGAAGATAAAATGTGACGCTCTGACTCCTTAAAGATAAATAGGCGTGAAAACTCATGGATCCCGTTTTTCTTACAGAAATGCATATCGGTTTCTTGCGTCATATCTACGAGAAAAATTACACTGTCTGCAACTGATGCTTTTCTAATAATTAGTGTATCCTTAAATGCTTTCTTTAATTTCAGGTCATGGAGATGTAACAAAGAGTGGTATCCATGTTGGTTGTGTAGAACTACTGAATACAGTACAGAAACGTGTCAAACCAAAATTCCATGTGTTTGGTCACATACATGAAGGTAAGGGTTTGCATATTTAGTTCACCGGATCAAAACAAATCGCCTGAGCTATTGTCATCAACTGGAGTCTGTCGTCGCCGTTCGAGTCTGTTAACATTTAACATTTGAAGCCTATTCACGAGAATGGATTGGAACAAAGCATCACGTATCATGCGCATGTGAATGTTTCTTAAAATGTGCGGAACGGACCAAGAGTCGTATACTTTGGAACCGATCGATCTTCCAGAATCTTCCAGTCGGGATTTAGTTTAATTAACATATGACCTTGTGGGAAATAACTAGTGCATAAAATGCCTCTATTTTAGAGAAATGAGTTTGAAAAAAAAATGATGTAAATGTTCGATATAAGGGGCTGACCTAATGTTGTTACTTTACTTTTGGTGCCCACCTGTCATCCAAGATGGTCGCCAGCTGGGGACTTAGTTTAACATATTACCCTTAGGCAAATACATACAAGAGCTTCTACTTTAGAAGTTATCAATGGATTGAAATTAAATATGGTGAGAATGTTCTTTATGAGGTTCTGACTAAGTGATGTTACTATGCTGCCGATTTGTCACCGACTAAGTGATGTTACTATGCTGCCGATTTGTCACCCAAGACAGCCACCAGGGGGGACTTGGTTAAGCATGAGAACCTTTGAAGAAATTATAAAAAAAAAATTCTTCTAAAGGAACACTTGGGCCTAGGAAAAAAATTGTGTGTTTCCGGTAACATAGTATTTCAAAATAGGGTCGGTCGGTCGGATATTTTTTTTATTTTATTTT
>JAULBM010226605.1:0-17088 GCA_032357055.1 Geukensia granosissima
ATCAATAAGCACACCCAATATTGTTGACCTACCACTAATAGTAAATGAGAAATAGACCTAAGCATGAAAACTTGACCTTAGTCAATGGACCATGAAATTAAGGTCAAGGACAAAAGACATGTGGCAGAATGACATGTACTCCTAATAATCAATTAGCACACCTAATACTGTTGACCTACCACTAATAGTAAATGAGAAATAGACCTAAGCATGAAAACTTGACACCAGTCAATGGACCGTGAAATTGAGGTCAAGGACAAAAGACATATGCCAGACTGACATGTACCGGTACTCCTTATGATGCATAAGCATACCCAACATTGTTGACCTGCGATGTATAGTTACTGAGAAATGGATCCTAGCATGAAAACTTGACTAATAAAGTATATAACACAATTACCGAACAAATCAAAGTCCATAAGACATACGGCAAAATAGGTATCACACCAGGTAGACTAAGTACTGGAACGTCACATATTTAAACCAAACTTCTAGACGTTTTCAAATATGGATGTGTCTCTCAATCCTTTCTATTACAGCTATTTGTCTCAATAATATGCTTAATAGGACTATGTATGTTTTATCAGTGTAAAGTGTAAGTTTACTTGCATTGCGTGTGCTGGTGAAGGGTAAGTGTTAGGGGATGGTAAGGGGTTAAGGTCATTCACATTTTCAATTAAAAAATCACAAAGTTTCTTTCATAGTTACATACAAATGTAAAAAAATAAATAACAATTGCAAGTACCCTTGCGTAGATAAATAATCAGGTTAAACCATTAGTACCTATTAATTACAAATACTAAGTATACCGTATAGTTTTGTTCAATTCAAAATATGAATGCGTTACTCCACTAAGTACACATTTTGTTCATATTCAGTAAATAAAACAGTGTGCAAATATTTTGAGTACCCTTAAAGTTCAATATCAACACACTATACAATGCGCTAACACACCAAGTTCAATGCTCAAAAATAAATTAAATAATAAATTCCATGAATTGAAATGTCAATAATCCCGGAGATAGAACCCCCTTTAAAGCGACAACCTGTGGTTGGGCGAGGTGTTTAAATCCTCAACCTTCGTCTTGAACGGGAACGTTTTAGCCGTGCGCCTTGTTTAAAAATTAAAGCGGGGACGCTCATGGCACCTAAAATGTTCCGGCCCGACACTCATGATCACGTCCTCCATCTATGATTTATTAGTAGATTATTAGTTATTAACTTGCTGTCATCCTGAATATTTTAGAAATATTTGCCGCTGGATATGAGATCAGGAGAGTACGTTGTTATTTTATGATGACACCCTATGATGACACCTAAGTAATGTCCAGATTAGCAGATCTTACGGTCAATATGGTACGTCCCGTTGTTGAAGAGAGATAAAAGCGGTAGTTTTTTAGGACAAATCGTACATTATGCTATCATTTCATGATGACGTGAGAGTTGTTTAAGCAAAATAATGGCCAAAATGTCAGTTGTTTATTCTTTTTTTGAAAATCGATTACAAATGTTTAGCTGTCTGTAGTTTAAAGGTTTGGCTGTCTCATTTGCAATCATACTACAACTCTTTTTAATTATTACGTTGTCAATTTTTGATGATTTTAAGAGTAATAAACGCAAAGCCAGCAAATCTTCATTTAAATGGTACTCCTCTTGAACAATTATTAATTATGTTGTCATTTCATGATGTTTTTAGAATAATTAACACAATAATATTGCAAGGCTAGCAGCTATTATAGCTTAAATAGTACATCTCTGGCAGAATATATATATATAAATGTAAATACCAGTATATCATGTTGTCATTTGATGATAATGAGAACAAGTAATTAGCTTTCCTAAAAAGCTTACCGTCTCTTAGCTTTCTTATAATACCAACGAAATATTTTGTTTTTATTAATTTGTGAATCAGTTATGTTGATACACATAGAAAAGTTCACCATTTCAAATATTTTCAGATACCCGTTATATACAGTTAATCTGTTTAACCAGACTGAGGGTTTCCAATGTGGCATACGTACATTTATTAACTTAAACTGAATAAAAAAATTAACAGTTCACAGACACTCAAAAATGCTGGAGCGCAGAAATTTCAGGTTTGTATTGAGCAACTTCTTACACCAGCAAAAATGCCACGCATGTGATACATATGGTTTAAAGTTGGAATATAAATTGAATATGAATCAGGTATTTGGGTGATATGGTTTACATATGTGAAACGCATGATCAAAAGTTTTGCATCATAGGAGTATGATTAGTTTTGAAAGGGGGGGGGGGCTGTTAAATGCGAAAAGCCCCCAAAATAGTAGTGGTAGTTAGTGGTAGGCTAAAATTCGACCGGTTTGTGTGCCTTAAATTATTATTTGTTTATGTAAGCCTTTAAATGAAGTCGTAACTAAATTAATCTTGAAAATAAATGGGGGTGGGAAAGAGCATATTTTGCAACCCCCCCTTTTCAAAAGTGAGGGTGCAATTGCCCCTCATGACCAAATATATACAAGTTACAACTCCGTTATACGACTGGTGGATTGGATTCTTTAGGCAGGAGCATACATCATCTTTTATTTTTATGACATGCAGTCAAAACTCTGAGTTGCATCACTATCGGTCAAACGTGGGAGTAGCAATACAGACACAGATTAATCATGAATATATAAACAAGTTGAAATCACACAAAAACTCGGGAATAATTTACTGTCCGATTCTTGCGAGAAATGAATGTTTGTTGATCAATCGATGGGCTGGATGAATTTTCATGGGTACCAAATAGGCTTCTTTATTTGCAGACTAATTTCTATACTTTAATGAATCCCAGTGTATGACCAAACTGTACAAAGATCCCTTTTAATCAGATTTAATTAACACTTACTGCCATCTTGACGATATCTGCATGAGCAATCACACTTGACTTTTTCTAAATATGTCACTACAATTTAGCCTATATTTGACATTCCAAATTGCCGATTCCCAGATTGCCGCGTCCATTTAGCCGACAGCCAAATTGCCGATTTTTCATATTTTATTTTTAAGAATTTAATTCCCAAATTGCCGAATCCATTTTGCCGACCTCCAAATTGCCGATTATTTATAGATTTTTTGAGAAATACAACTGATAATTCTAGTTGGTGAAATTCATTATAATTTAATAATTATGAAGATAAAAATGGTGTGATTAGCTTTGTTGAGATTTAAAATTTTGCGGTATTTTAATAATATTCTAATGCAAAATTAATTACTAACAAAAGAAATTAATTATAAAATAAGACAAACACGCGGCTTTGTACATGTTTTGATAAGATTTTGAAAGAATAAATAGTTATCCAAGCTGGTGAGAGTAAATGTTTTTTCGAGAATTTTAATAAAACAACACAGAATACGCTCACTGAAAAACTTCAAAGAAATCAACAGTAATAACTTCACTCAGGCAGTATGGCGCAAATTACAGACACTTGGTTTGGTTAGTGCCTTAATTTTACTTCGTACGAAGCGCATATCTGGATTAACCTTCATCAGGTATGCTGGTGATAAAACAGGAAATTAAGTGCAGGTAAGTTCTTCAATAAGTCATTTTGGACATTAAGCCCTGTAATAACATACAGTAATCAAGTTAGTCCTATATTCTGATACTTATTCAATACAGCTTCTGATAAGTGTGATGCTTGTACATATGTTTAGGTTTTAAAAACTTTCTCATACCCCGAAGGCCTTATTTGTTCCAGTTTTGGATTTGTTTCATTATTTTACAAATTCGCATTAGAGCATAATTGACCATTTTTTATTTCTCGACGTATTTACGTTTTAACTGCATTACTTTCATGAGCTTTTAATCGATGGGATAACAAATGTATTATTTATATTATTTGCTATTTGCTGTATATATTTTGAAATTGTCACTTAGGAAATTAACCACATTTTCGCGAAAGTTGGAAAATAAACAGCAATAAGGTTTGACTTTAGTACTCTGATGCAAAACTAGATTTATAAATAGTAAGTTTATTGAAATATATGTAGTTTTTAATGTTAAAATTCTACTAAAGAATACGATAACGATAACGAACAATTACACTCCGGAAGTAGATTTCTAACGGTTCCCCACTGACTGCGCATGATCGAAGTAAACGAGTCAAGGGCAGATAACAATGGTTATCGGAAAGGCCTATATGTGTGATGTTTTGTCGTGTTCGTGTTCTCGAGATTGCCGTGTTTGTCGACTTCCCCTTTTTTCTGGCCCTTCGGTTTTCTTTCGCTTCCTCTTACAAAAGTCATTAAATTCAATACTTTAAATTTTTAAATCATTTTCTGAATACCATCTTATGTTAATATCAACTGTCTTAGGTAGCCTTTTAACTGTTTTTGAATGATGTTGGTCTATATTCGCCGCGATAATAGGATTACATACAAAAAACTTTTTAAAGAAATTTGCTTTTGTATTTGTTTATGAATCATACTTTATTACTACGTTAATAAGAATGCTTTATTTTTACAAATTAACATATAAATAGGCTGTTTTATTTCCCTACCCAGATCCTGCTCTTAAAAAGTTTAACACCGGATTGGAAAATTGGCAACAACTACTTAAGATTCTGGACTACCTGAGTTTACTCGTTGTTTATGGTGGTGTAATCGTTATTTATTGATGTAGTTTTTGTCTCGCTTGCGACGAAGTCGCGAATGCGAGACATAGGTGTTACTTTACGGCGGCGTTGGCGTTAGTTTTTTGAAACCTCTATATCTTTGCAACTTTAAAACCTAGGAGGACCAGATTTTGTGTACATATAATTCGTGTTATGAAATTGTTGATTAACCAGATGACTTTTGTTCTTGGCCTAATTTGCATGGTTCAGTGACTTTTACACACTCAGCATCAAGTTTTCGTGCTCAGATCCATTTCTCAGTAACTATACAAGACAGGTCAATAAAATTGGGTACGCTTATGCATCATTAGAAGTACATGTAAGCCTGCCACATGTCTTTTGTCCTTGACCTCATTTTCACGTTCCATTGACAAGGGTCAAGTTTTCATGCTTAGGTCTATTTCTCATTTACTATAAATGATAAGTAAACAATATTTGGTGTGCTTATTGATTTTTAGGATTACATTTCAATCTGCCACATGTTTTATGTCCTTGACCTCATTTTTACGGTGCATTGACTAGGGTCAAGTTTTCACACTTAGGTCTATTTCTCATTTACTATAAGTGGTAAGTCAACAATATTGAGTGTGCTTATTGATTTTTACAGTAGTACACGTCAGTCTGCCACCTGTCGTTTGTCCTTGGTCCCATTTTCATGGTTCATTGACTTTAATAAACGTTTCATAACTGATCAACAATAGGTCACCTTCTTTATCTTGTTTTCAAAAATTTCTGACTATTGATTTTGATTTAAATGTCCTGGTGGTATTTCTTATATGTTTAAACATCTTGATTAGAAAATTATTGTATCCACACGTTTATAGGGTCAAAACCACATATGTTTATATATGGAATGTATCATGTTCCGCCTTGTTCTTTATGTCGATATTGTTACGCCTGTAGTCTTGTGCACCTCAATATAATCCTTCAGTTTTCTCTTGCTTACTATCTAATGCAGTATCAGTAGCGGCAATGTTCTGTTCTATTACCAGTTTGAGATCTAGACACCTCGTGTCATGTATGATCCATGTTCTGAATTTTACGGTTACCCTTACTTGAAATCAAGGCCTTGTTTCAAACTTGAAGCGCTCGTATCTTAGAGGGGCCTCATTTTGAAAAGATCAAAAAAAAAAAAAAAAAAAAAACCAAATAAAATGAAATTGTACTGAATTGTCGTCGCCATTACTTGATTGACTGATTCTACATATCCATTTCACAAATGGCAACGGGCATTATTCCACTCTCTTGACTACAATTACGACTACCACCAATTGAAACTCACAATCGACTTTAACTTCGAGTCACATGACAGGTATCACTGTCGGTGAAGGAGCTGCTTAACATTCCGGAGAAACTGAGCTCGGCTTTTTTGACAGGGATCATATTCCTAAATGTTAAGTTTTCCGTGTTATTGTTTGTGTAACATTGCTGGTCTTTTTGTCATGGTCTTGTGTTTTCTATGATTTAACGATTTTTCAATGGCCCTTTCGATTCTTCAATTTTGTCATATATGAAATTTTTTTCATGGTCTTCTAACAAGTTACGTTTGAAAACTCTTATAACTTTACAGTCAGCATACAAGGAAGGTTTTCAGAATACAACGATAAAGCTTATTCAACAGACGGTCTTAATCAAAAAGGGATATTTCAAATACAAAATTACCAATGGAAAATTTTGGGTATTCCACATGTACATTTCAAGGAGTAACTTCTCATCAGTGGCAATAAAAATTACAAAAAATCCGTATTGCTAGAAAAGCAATTCTTTTGTTCCAGTATTTTACTCCTGATTTTCTGGCCTTTACATCATTATCTGCATTAACGAACATTACGATTTTGACAAAAAAGCATACTAAAATACTTGATTCATAATTGGTAAATAATGTGTATGTTATCCTTTATGTTTGCGCCATACACTAAAGATGACATTCTTGAAATGTCACATTTTTATTGACTCTTTTTAGAAATTTGTGGATAATTTTTTCAACAAACCGTTGGCATAGCATTGGGAAAACGAACTACGAATACCGACTTGTTTGTACTTGCTTCAAGCAAAAGTCACTCAGGGGCTACTGGAAAAACAAAAACAAAATATTGCCATGTCATTCAGTATTAAATTTAGGTTAGTGAACAAATTCTACCAAAGCAAATTTGAAAAAAAGGATACCGAAGTGACCAATGAAACTGTGTCATACTTAGATTTATTACTCCAGATTATTACATTTCTTAAGTTTACTATCAATAGATTATTTCAAATTATATATTGTAATATTCCCAGGTTTACAATGGTGGCCATCATGAACTGGTTAATCTTTATAATATACATTGATATTGGCTAGTAGGGGATTTTATACCTGTAACTTAGAAATTAAGTTCGCTTCTTATTGGAGTGTCTTTAATCCGGCTTAGAGATTTTGCGACAGGTGCTTTGCGCGGGATATTTGTTGCTTTCCCTTCCTGAGTACTTGGTCTTACCGCTGTTTTAGGACTTTGTGGATAACAATATTTTGTGTATGTTTTTCAGTTTGTTTCCAGTTCATGTTGTTTGTTGTAGAGTTATGTATAAAGAATCTGTCACATAAGCATTATACTCTATACTCTGAACTGAATAGTATTAAACATGCAGAAACATGGTGCAACGAGAAATAATTAGGGATGAAATGTGCTTCAACATTTCTCACGGAGGTTTTTCGGTCGCCATCATGATTTGGTTGATATCTTCCCCACTGTCGTGAATATAAATCCATTACTATAGCGGTTGTGACTTACATCGATTGTGACTATACACCGGCTATGTCTGCTGAGTAGCACGACGGGCGCTACTAGTGGAGAAGGAGTTGCCTACCCATCCGGAGCTACTGAACACACCCTGGTTTTTTGTAGGGTTCGTGTTACTCCAGCTTTAGTATGTAATGTTATGTTTACTATGTTTGTCTTTCATTTCATTTTGTTGGCCATTGTCTTGTCTGTCTTCCGACTAAACGATTTCTGTCTGCCTCTTTGGTATCTAAACATTATTAGATGTGTATTATTGAAACAATTTACATTTTTTAGAGTAAAATGTTGCAATCTTTTCGTCCGAGACATTTTGTAATAAAAAAATACTATTTTTCCAATTAGCCTTGTGAAAACTTCAATATTATATCTTAATTTATAACTTAATTGAGTTTTATGCCTACGTACACTTCTTATTGCTCCAGGTTTATGAAGAGTACAGAATAAATGTAAGGTGTTAATGGGAAATATCCGATGCTATCTCTCCCGTATCAACTATCACATATGACAAAACGGAAATAATCTCCTTTTGCACACTTATTTACCAAATAATTCATGTGTTAAATTGAAATGAATTGATTTTAGGACGTTGTTTAATGATGTTGTGTTTCCTACTAAATTATTGCAGAAATATTACACAACAGAATAATTCGAGAAATAATGTTCATGATTTCAATAAAATTTCAATGAAACATCTAGGTTCTTAGTTTAAAACTAATTGGCGTTCATTATCCCCGCACTTTCGAATGAAAGTACGGGGATTTTGTCATTACCCCCGTCTGTCCGTCTGCCTGTCCGTCCGTCCGTCACACATTATTGTGACGTGAACTCTTCCTACATTTTTGAAGGCGGGCTTTTAATTTTATTATAGAATGGTTGCATATATCTTGTAGATGCGCATGAAAGTTACGGAATTTTGAAATTGTTCCAAATGCAAACAAGAGGCCCAAAAGGGTCAAATATTTTAATTCCAAATGCAAACAAGAGGCCCAAAAGGGTCAAATATTTTAAGATACTTTTGTTACGTGAAATCCTCCTAAACTTTTGAAGGCAGGCCTTTGATTTTATTATAGAATATTTGCATTTAGCTTGTAGATGCGCTAGAAAGTTTCGGAATTTGGAAATTGTTCCAAGTGCAAACAAGAGGCTAAAAAAGGTCAAATATTCTAAAACACCTTCTGGACTTGAACTCTTCCTAAATTTTTGAAGACAGGTTTTAATTTTATTATAGAATGGTTGCATATAGCTTGTAGATGCGCATGAATGTTCGGAATTTGAAATTGTTCCAAAGGCAAACAAGAGGCAAATAATGGTCAAATATAATAACATACTTTTGGGATGTGAACTCCTCCTACATTTTTGAAGGCAGGCTTTTGAGTTAATTATAGAAAGGTTGCATATAGCTTGTAGATACGCATGAAGGTTCCGGAGTTTGGAAATATTTCCAAATGTAAACAAGAGGCCCATAAGGGTTAAGCGAGTTTTTGTTTCATAAATTGAGACATTATACTTTTTGGATTAGATTGCATTCAATCAGCAGACCCAAAAGATGCTTTCAGAATTCAACTGCGGTTCTAGTTTTGGTAAATTTCCTGGTAGTGTCAAGGCCTTTTTTGGGGTAAATTTTGGAAATTTATCAGGTATTTTTCTAGAACGTTGA
This sequence comes from Geukensia granosissima, assembly GCA_032357055.1. Classification (NCBI taxonomy): domain Eukaryota; kingdom Metazoa; phylum Mollusca; class Bivalvia; order Mytilida; family Mytilidae; genus Geukensia; species Geukensia granosissima. Next base: position 9,069 of record JAULBM010226605.1, read on the forward strand.
CCATGAGGTACAATTAACAACATTTTGATTTCAAAACTTTGATTCTAACTTTGGAAAAATTCCTGAAATTAATTTAAGACTTATATTTTTTTGGAATTTTACCTATCAACCATATATTTTTGGAATCAAATGCACAGTCTTTATAACTTAGAACATAAGGATTTTTAGTAAATAAAATTGTAACATTGCTAAAATTCCTGAAATTACTCTAAGCCTTATATTTTTGGGGAATTTTACCTAGCAACCATATATTTTGGAATCATATGAACAATCTTTATAATTTGGAACATGAAGATTTACCAAAAAAAAAAAAAAAAAAAAAAAAAAAAAAAATTCCGACTTTGGGAAAATGCTTGAAATTACTCTTAGACTTACATATTTTCTAAATTTTCCTAGCAACCATATATTTTGTAATCATTTCATATGAACAATCTTTAAAATTTAGAACATGCACATTTAAAAAAAAATGAAATACAGACTTACCTTTTATTCTTAAAATTACTCAAAGACTTATATTATTTGGTAATTTTACCTAGCAACCGTATATTTTGGAAATCACATGAACAAAATTTATGACCTTTGGAATTTTATGCATGAAAGAGTAGACTGAATAGTTTTTGGAGGAAAACTTCAGAGGTAACAAAAAACAAAAATATCGTTTAGACAAAGCTTTAGATAAAATCAGACTTGGGTACGACAGCTGGGATAGGCCTTGCAGGGTGCGGGGATGGCTTCCGTTTCCGACAACTTGCGTCTAGTTTGCGTTCTGGAGTCAATGGGAGTAGCATAAATTATAAAAACCATAAAAACCGTAAAAATTTTCAGAGAATCATACGTCATGACATTAACTTGAAAGGCTTCCCAAGTCTAGGGTTTTAGTTACTTCCGACCTGTAACATATTTTTAAAAAAATTGCACGATTAGCCCATTTATATTGGCTGAAAATCATGAGTCATTTTGCGATTTGCGTTAGATATTGCTACTGGAGACTACCAGCTTTAAAATATAACCTGTTGAAGATTCGTAGGGATCTTAGTGGACCGAAACCCTTTAATTCGGAAGATGAGTGAAAGAGGAACAGGCGGAAAACCAACTGGTCAACAAAAAGAAAAGAAATCGAACGAATAATAACACAAGTGGAGAACCACTGCACAGAAAATGCTCTTATTCAAATTCTTTCAATCATTGTCATTTTCCATCCAGTGGTTTGCATTCAGCAATTACAAAAAAGGACACACAAACCACAGATATTTGCCTATATTATTAATGGTTGGTATCTACACTTACCCACTGATTTTTTAGTTGATATGTGTGAAAAGTAACTCAATTATAAAAGAGACAAGTGCCTTTGAATACACTGGTGCCGTCCTTAAAAACTAAAGGTTCGGTTAAACGAACCAGGACAGCCGAAATAGGATTTGCAAAAAATGGTTCAAATCCAATTTTAGAATGCAACATATTACTACAGACATTTGCATATAACAGGCATAGAAGCAGGTTCTCCGGAATGGTTTGCATAATTGGTTTCGTGAGTAAAACTCTTTATGACACAACATAATCAGCACTAATGATATCGAGAAAACATTTCATGATAAGTAAAGGTTAACCATCATGACTACGAAATTTCACAAATATTGATCTTGCAGACAAATAATTTTTCTATGAATTCAGTTGAAGTAAAGTTTCTATCTCCGAAAGCAGAGGTTCCCAGCTTCCATTAACAATCATTGGCGTACTTAGAATGAGCCCTGTGTTTTAGAGATTGTGTAAGTAAATACTGTTTTTCCAGGCGAAATGTTTTGTGCAACTTGAAGTACTTTATTGTCTTGTATTAATGAGCTTTATGTTGTTACTGTTTTTAACACCTTATTCTATGATGCGTTGTCAGTTTTCTTACTTTACTAGATTAAATATATAAAAAAACCTTATCAATCTAGCTTTATTAGTAACAAAATTCGGGTATACCAATAACGATAACGAATTAATATCTGTAACCTTGGGTTAATAAGGCTAATGGATTACCATTTACTCATTATTACTAACAAAATGAGGTTTCTGTTTTGTTTTTAATAATGCCCTGCGTTTATCCCGAATTTTATAGATTGACCAGCAATTGCTCCGTTTTGGTAATATATATATATATTTCGCATATTTCTAAAAGTCATGACAAGGAAAAATAATATAGATTGACGAGAAAATGGTCCGGTTTGGTAATTCAATATTGTGTATATAGTTTTCCCATTTTTCTGAAAGTCATGACACGAAGATCTGAAATTACAGTTTATCGTTGTAATAATTATTCGTTAGAACCATTGCAAATGCTCTGAATCAAAAGTTTCCTCACTTATATACTTTGTAACACAAAGTCCATAATATTGATGTTTGTCCCAGATTTTTATATCTTATAGGAAATAAAATAAAAATTTTAAAGTGATTAAGTTATTGAAAAGTTTAACAAAACCTAACTATAAGAGTTAGTTATTCGACGCTACCCGTATGATCTACTTCTAAAGTATCAAGATAACTTTACCTTTACCTATATGAAGTTTCAGAACACATTATTTTTGAGTAATTGAATTTTGACTTTTATGAAAAAACCTGTTACTATTACAATCATAAGTCCAAGACATAACTTTTATAACACATGCGAGAAAATAACGTGCATCTTTATCCATAAGCCTTATTAATCCAAGGATACAGATATTAATTCGTTATCGTTATTGGTATACCCGAATTTTAACACTCCTTTGTGTCACTTAATAATAAAATAGTCTGTGACAGACCAGTACTTACGAATACACGGCACCCAGATTTCTTTTTATTATTAAAGTATCATTATGTATCCGTCAATGGTCTTAGTCATGTACACTTAATATTATTTAGATAGAAATTCAAAACAAAACAAATTCCGCGGAATGCTTACCAATGACGTCAAAGGTAAATCATCAATGTTTTTTATGTAGACAGTCAGGGATCTTACGTTAAACATGAACTTTTTAATAATGATTTTCCATGATCCTATTAAAACTATTTGTGAGCAGCCACGACGTTGGCTATCTGGTGTGAAAAGGTAGTTTCAGTCGCCAGCATGGGTAGTAGGAATAAAGAACATTAGTTTATTTCAATATTCAGCATTATCAATCATTACCTCATTTCACGCAAAATATTCTCTGAAATGACGATGCATGCGCAAAACAATGTTATAACTAGCAAAAATGGTGAAAGCTTCTCAACAAATTATCATTTTTAAGTGTCGTAATTTAACATCAGATCACTTACTAGTAAACAAAACCAGTGGATGGATGGCAGTAACGTTTGGAATATTCATCGATTTTTGGTAACCGCTTCAATTTGCAATAAAATCACATAAATATGGTGGGTCAAATTGGTTTGTTGATTGTGCTGTTGAAAGGTTTTTTTTCAAAATCTTGCCTGAATTTTATTATCAATAACAGCAGCATTGTATCCAGTAGTCGACAAGTTTAAATTCGAGTGTCATTTGGTGGACGGCTGCCGCATGGACAATTATGCCACATCTCCTATTTTAGTAAGATGTAAATTTCAAGAAAATAATTCGCGTATTTCTTAAAAATTATAGAAAACAAGTCTCTTGTTAAATGAAACATCAAATGAGACCTTTTATGAAAACTAACTAAAAGTCAAACTTTTAACTACTGCACAGAATATTTGGAAAATAGCTTGCTGTATCCTCAGTGCACGCGCTATTCTGATACAAGTTTTGCGGATATATGGATATGTTCAGCAAGCTGATATAGGCATAGGAATGAAAAAAATCCAACGTCTTTGTACTATGAATCAAGGAATAGTTCTATGTACATCACTTGCTGACTACTATATATCAATTTATGTCCAACAAACGTATTCATCTTATTTTCTTCAAAATTTAATGATGTTTTATTCAATTACTAAATTATTCAATTCTTAGTTAAAATGAATTAAATCTTATATTAAGTTCGTTTATTTGAATATCTTTTGTTTGATCTCGGCTGAAAAGCATGATAATATTTGAATAACGTAATGGGCATACTGAACTATTGCAATATACATGTTAATGCAACACAGTTTCTTGTGTTTCCAAAAATTTGCAAGACTGCAAATTTGTATGTTAAGACGAACAATATCTACCTGATCTTTTGTTTAAGGTAAATGAATTGACGTCAAATTTGCAATACCAATTTCATTTTAAAGCTAAAAACGGTGAATTAAATGTTGACGTTTCAATGATCGAAAAATTGTACAATTACAACTGGAATCTAATTCCCGTATAAATATGTTCCCTTAGAAAACGGAAAAAAAAGTTTTTTAAGCTGGGTGAAAAGATTTTGTTCGAATATTGACATTTTAAGGTAAAAAATGGGTTACCATGCTCGTTTCATTGAATCTTGAAATTTGAATATTTGGAGGAAAAATTTATCTTTCATCAATGATCTCGTTAACTTGCTTCGATATTTCAGAAAAGTAACAATGTGTGCTGAAAGATTGTTATAAACCAAACGGCATTCATTATATTTCTGTTTTATATTATATTATACTGTTTATGAAAAGTACGTCTGACATGCATCAAGGCACATGATTGTTCAGTTTTTCAAAATTGTTCCTATTATTCAACCATAAATCAACACCAATGCAATACCATAGTTGTGTGCTAGAATAATTGACTTTGTACAATATTTTTTATGTAATGTATATTTTATGCTGTATTAAATTTCTGGCTCTGTTAAAACATTTCATAAAAGACAAATACCATTAGTCTATAATGCTAGACAAAACATCATGAACGATTACATAATAACGCATTATTTTCGACTAATAGAATTTTGACGTTTATGAAAACATGTTACCATTACAATTATAAGAAATAAATGTAATTTTAAATACTTTTACATATGCTCCAATTCATTAAATATATATAGATAAAATATCATTGGAAGTTTAAGGTGTTGAAGCAATGCCAAGTGTGCCTATCTGATCATTGTTGGTCATTAAAGATATTTCCTTCTCATGTTTCTGCCATTACCAATAGATTTGCGAACTCCTCTGGTTTTATTCAATTTAACGAAATGCGGTTTTGCCATTTGATCACAGATTTTCTTTTTCATTCGACAAAGCATATCTCAAAGAGCCGCTTTTCAAAATTCTTTTTTTCCACATCTTTGTTTTTGAAAATAAGAACACTTTGGCAAGAGGCAAAAGTCACAACTTCAGACAAGTGACCTCTTAAATAAGTATATTTATGATAAAAGCTCAAACATTGTTAATGTAAAAAGTGGCCAGTATCAAGGGACTGTTTTAAAGAGGTTACCACATAGCTAAATTTCTATTTAAAGAGGGAATATATGCCAGAAATACACGGTCCACATTTAACATTTAGGATGTTTTTCGTAAAATGTCAACTTAACGCTAACAGTCTTAAATTTAACAAAACATCCTCATATTGTTTAAGTAAATGTATTTGAAGCCTTAAAAAACACTCCAATATTGATTTTGAATAGAACTCACTCCATTTCTGCCATTTAACCGTCAAGGTTAAGTGAAAAGTGCAAACATTTAAAAAAAATCTTTGTAAATAACTCAGGCTCTTGCAAAATGTTCTGCATTCATACTAGCTGAAACGGTTTTTTATTACTTTTTTACAGAAACTATTATTTGGTTGTTTACTCTTATGTTTATATAGAGAATGCCAAGTTTGAACGTGCTTGTCTCTTTAGATATGTCACTGAGTTTAATAATAACATATTAACTAATAACTTGCTCTCGTCCTGAATATTTGCAGCTGGAAGTTCAACAAAAACTAACCAATCAATCAACAGAAAAAAATACTTCTCGTAAATATAAACACAACCCATTTAGGTTAAAATTTCACTCTCCTGTTCAATGATTAACATAAAAACTAATTTTAGGTAATTAATACATTTTGTCCTTCAAGCTGGCGATACTTTTGGTACCCGAACAACAGCCTTTCCTCTTTGGCTATTTATGATATTTTCACACTAAATCAATCCGCACATGTTTTGATTGATTTCTTACCTTTATAAAGTCAGGTTTGTTTTCAACTGTTTTTGGATTTTCCCTTAGCTGTCGATAAAAACTTTTATCTCTTGTTTTATTTATTATGGTCTGCGTACTATGTTTCGATTTCAAAAGTTAAATCTTATGCCGTTTTGTTTTTTGTAAAACCATTTTCCCTGGTTATGGGGGGGTTGAGTAAAGAAGCAAACAAAAAAGAAACAGAAAAAAAAACAGAAGTATTAGACAAAGGGAATCTCGACAGACACGGAAGTACTCAGAAACATGTTAAAAGCCCCCGCTTACCTTAAATTGTTTATGCCCGTCAGGAACGCGAGTTCGTAGTTGTTGTTATGTTTTCCTTTCACTTTTGTACATTTTATACTTATTATACTGTCTAACAGACAACCATATCCTTTTTCATATTGACAAGAGGTGCTTTTCTGAATAAAATCTTATCGGGTGCAGGAATTTAAGGGCCTGGGTGATGTCCATTTTATCTAAGAGAAATGAAGTAGGTTAAAAACAAAAAGATGAATCTAACCACATTGGTCAAAATCTTAGTATGCATTTATTTCTTCGTAGTACATATCGCTATCATTTCGGAGGATATATATTTTCAAGGACTACTAGCAGTAGTAATGATATTTAAAACACCAGGTTAATCCATTAATTTTATTTAACCTCAACAAGTCAAGGGCAACTAAACCAATTTTGATTTAATTTTCTGACTTTTTTTGTATGATATTATACGTATATTTGATGTTTGGGGTAATAGTTTTGCGCAAAAGGAAGAAATTTTATTTTTTCTGTCAATAAGCTTCCTAACAGCACTGATTAGTTTCACAGAGAAGGCGTATATATCATTCATACAAGATTAAATACATAGTAAAAACCTCAGCAAAATGACTTTATTACCAACATAAATGAGTTTCCTTTATTTTCTTCATTATTTTCATATAATCTTAATAAGTATTCCTCAGTTTTACAGCTTTACCGGTAATTGCTTAGATTTTTATATAGTATTGTATGTTTGCATACAAAATGGCAAAGTTGCATTTCTACTGTCTTTCAACCTTATTCCGTAGAATGGCTTTTTGTAAATTTCAAACCTCATCTTAAGAATATTTTACTAATTTTTGTCAAGAAGTAGCACCCAGTCGTCCAATAAACTATAAAAATAAAAGAACTGCCCTCATTAGATATCTTTCAGGCACATAAAAACTGTTTAAGTTTGTAATTTTTTTCTTCTAAAATGCTAAATTTTCAAAATGGAATGATATCAACTATTAACATGTATAAATCGTTGCATTGAGATGAGAACGAAATTTTGAAACTTCATTTTAAATAACATGTTTCTCTATGGGCATTCTACATAGTTTTTTGGTAAAATTCCGCCAAGAGAGTTATCTCACTTTTACATCATAAATTCCATAGATATTTTTCGTTTGCCCGGGTGCCTTTAACATTGAAAATAAAATAAAAACGAAAATAGTTTCTGTTAAGACTTACTAGGATACATGTTTTTGCATATTTTTATTGAGATTAAAAAAATTCAATGAAGTGAGGTTTACACACAGTACTTCCTTTACTGTCTGTTTCCAGTCAAAGCAAGTGGGGTAAGTTGGACAAAATTAACCAGTTTCGTCTACATGCTTCATATAAGTTTATTACAAATAATAATATACAAAAGGTAATTCGCATTGACGAATTAAGTTTTCATTATTCCATTATTCCAAAGTGAAATGTTTAATCAATATAACGGGAACGTTTAGTCAAAAATAAAAGTTGCATTATGAATTTCACATCAGACTTATCCATCATGATTTTTATTACCAAAACAAAAATTATAACTCCGAAATAACCAGTCTATACTCCATGTCAAAGTTTGTTGGAACGGGTAAAAACGTTATGAAAAAAAAACTGTCTGTCGTATTCTTATAAAATAGTGTTTATTTTGTAGATTGAAAAAAGTGCAAGTAAGTTGCAATAA
>JAULBM010226715.1:0-28065 GCA_032357055.1 Geukensia granosissima
TTCCTCCACCAGTAAAACTGACCGCCGCGATATGACTGAAATATTGTTGAAAGTGGCGTTAAACCCCATTCAAACAATCAAACAAACATTGAATATAAATATACATGTAATTGATTTAAAAAATCAAGTGACTGTGGTCCTATGTGCACTTTACTTAATAAATGTGAGCATTAAAAATCCCATGCCAACCAGAGATTGAAGAATTGAAGCGCTTTCGCATCAGTTATGAGTCTTTTTCTTCTTCTTCTTCTTCTTCTTCTTCCTCTCCTTTTTACGAGTGTATCATAAATTGACCAAACTGCAAAAATTCCTCATGCGACTAAAACGTATAATTGAGTATTAAAGTTCAAACTATAGCTATTTTCAAATTCATACCATCAGAGACGTGTAATACATATATGTATCTGATATGCGATCGAGGTCAACGATCCATAATTCAACCTGATCGGCATTATTCCGGATACGTTTTCTTCTCATTTTAAACTATCCCACTCTTCTTTGTATTGTTTTTTTTCAAAATTACACGTACCTTTCTTTTATTACAAATATAACATAAAGTCTTTATCCGGTTAAGATGAATTCTATCATAATATAGTTTTGTCCTAAATATAACCCCCCAAAAAGCACGAAATATTGGAAACATTAATTCTACATGACATTTATGTTTTTTTTTGTTTGATTTTTTTTTTTGCAGGGTTTGTTTCATGAGCTTTGTGGATGCGGTAAAATATATCCCTGTGCTTGAAGTGTATGGATGCCCTTATATTCTCACAGTTATGGAGTCATTTTTAAATAGATTAGGTCGATTGTTGTGTTTCATGAATAGTTTCACATTTTGTATTTCGGGGCCTTTAACAGCTTCCGTTATGGTATGGGCTCTGGTTCATTATTTAAGGCCGTTATGGGACCTGTAGCAGTTAAATGTTGATCTGGCTGTCTGGTGTATCTCTTATTTTTCTATATGATAAATGCGAGTACAGAATTTTCTTCATATGCTGGTTTAAATTTTGTCAGCTGTCATCAAGGAACTCGGCCTTGTTTATAACATGATTTATTTTTTTATTGACTGGGGCTAAAAAGCAAAAAAAGCAAACAAAAATTACCCTTGACTTTTAATCACTAACTTTTCTTATTTAGTACTTGAGTTATCTCTCGTTGTACAAACGTTTGTTGTCCTACTGCTGGGGTACTTAAAAAAAAACACGGTCGCATTTGAAATGAAATTTAATATATTTACCAATAAAAATTTGGTGAACGTTAAAATAATATTTCCAGAAAAAGGTTCGACAAATCCTAGTGGATAATGGATAAGACTCTTAAAAATGTCCTCGTGTAAAGATGTTTTGTTTCTAATGTTATTGATAAGAGTTTACTTTTTGAAATGTACAAAAAGCATGTCAAAATTCATCATATCTATTCAAAATTGGTAATCCTGTATCGAACAAGCTTATCTGTGACAAATAATGCAAACTCAATTTTTTACAAATTGTCTTTAATTATCTTGGATGCTGTCATTGGTGCTTCAAAATAAGACAAACCTTAAAAAATGTCAATTTTCTTGAATTTTTCTTTACCAATTGAAGGTCTGATGAAATTAATTTAAGAAACATAATACATCGTAAATTAGTTAAATCTAGAATATTAAAGATTAGTCTGCACCATTCATTTATACCAGACCTGCTGTAACGGCATAATTTTTAGCTACAGGTACGTAAGTGTTGAAGAATTTCAGCGTTCACGACCGGGTTAAGCTTGCTCCCCCATTCAGAAATTAACTTGCTAGCCACTTAAATACTGTTGACCTTAGCATTGTCGAAAGCGTTTCCCAAATAAATGCGTTTAGCAAATTACCGTTAGCTTCAATAAATAAAGTGGATGTTAAGGATGTTCGCCACTCTGTTTGGAAATAACAAGGTTTTTAAATAGCTGTGCTAGCTTTTAAGAATATTAATGTTGCAACAAAATAAGCTGAAAATAATCATGGGTCAGTGTGCTTGATTTCTTTATATAAGCATTTATAAATTTTGCGGGAAATTGGGTTTCTCTCGATAATAAATGGGTTTTGTCTTAGTAGCTTCTTAAAAGCCAAGAAGAAATGACAAGAATTTCGTAAAAACTTCTAAAATGAAACTTTTAAGCATGTTTAATGATATTGTTAAAAGAAATGTTGGGGTCGGTGGGCAAAAAATATTAATGCTAAGAAATGGATAAAACCAGAGGAGTTCCAAAATCTGACCAAAATGGCTGAACTCGAGCAGCGAACACCCTTAAACCTTTATCTGCATTCTGTTGAGGCTTATGCCAGAAGCCCCCACCCCCAAAAAGTAATTTGTATATGTCATGGAAAATACAGACATTGCTTTGTAAACTGGAAAACTAAATTGAACTTTATATAAACATATTTTATATATAACATTCCACAAATAATTAGGATATTGAGCAAAAGTTTCCAAAAGGGATATTCAGAAACCAGCTTTGATTTTATGTTAATATGTTGAAAGTATATGGTTATTATTTATTAAAAACATTTAAGGTAGTTGTGGTTTATTCAAAAATGACAGTTTTATGATTCTTATCAAAGCAAAATGGATATTGAAATGTAAGAGCAATGAGTAAAAGATTAATATATTCAGTCATGAGTTAGACGTATGTGTACTTCACCGTACGATATAACGGTTAATCGCTCTAATCTAAAAAATTTTAAACATAATTCTGAATTGAAGAATATTTTTCCAAATTATTTTTTTTTAATTTTTAAGTATTCTTTCTGGTGAGGAAGTTACCGATTACCAGTCGAGACAATGTATCCAAAAGCGACACAACCTCCTACCGATGATCTCAACAACGTTTGTTTTATGTATTGTATGTGTAAATAACACAACAGACGAAAAAACAATTTGATATGCAGTTACCGTCGTCTGTTAAGTGTATACGCATGCCTTGCGTGAGAGAGAGGTCGGCCCTAAAAGGGTGTAAGGCTGTAAAATATTCATCATAGGCAGAAAACAGCATCGTCTTAATGCATTTCCGATCTTAAAAGGAAAAGTTTACACCCCTTCATCAATATCTCGTCACCATTTTTACATCGCATGCATGACATTCTCCGATTTCTTTTTAGAAATGATACAATGGCTCATTTATGCTAATAATCGACTATCCACTCTCCGTTTTCTTGTAAAAACGATCCCGCTTCCCTAAACCGGGAACGACCGCAGTTTTTCTTTCGTGGTTGAGACCATCGAGTTTCCCAGGCATGACATGCTCAAATTGAAAAGTACAGCTGATAACTTCTATCTTGGGAACTGTAAAGACTATTTTCCGTCAATTATAACTTCCAATTCATAATGAATTTACGAGATCTAAATGTTCATATTTTCATGTTTTCAGTACATTTTATCCGGGAGTTGATTGTCAAGAAGACTTTAAATACACTTGGTTAAACCTGTTTCTTAATCCCAGGTTAAACCTGCGGGCGACAAACTTAGATCAAGGAGAAGGAGTGTCATGTGTATGCTTTCAAGTACAAATGTATATTTTTTTTCTCAATAAATTGTCGCATAGACAAAGAGCGGGATGTTTATTCTTTTAAGCTAATAATAATAATTGATCAATCAGTGTACACGTGAAAATGGCATGACACATACGCTAGACATAATTGTAGTAGAATACATAGACCTGGGATTAAAACACACATTTTTGTAAATTTGTAAATTTGTATTTGATTTGAATATTAAGTGAGTTACATTTTTCAAACTACAGACTTTCCTTTTTTAAAGGGTATTTAAAAAAAATTTCTTGATTTATTCCAAAGCTGGGATTAAAATTTTAATCCCAGTCCAAAGTTATTGGCGAAAACTACAGCGACGGCATTGCTATTTACGTTATTTAAAAGGGAAATACTATAGTAGTTACTAATCCCTGTGTCTTTTGATTCCAAACCTAGACTAGATCAGGCAAACTTGAAACAAACTTTATTAAATCGCACAATCTGGGATTCAAATACACAGACATAATAAAAATAAAATTAAGTACCGTGACACCATGTCCACGGCAAAACGATGTTTTACCACTCCAAATTACATGTAATTTAAGATTTGACCAGGGGTTTAGATACGTCATTGTGTTGATCGCATTAATGAATTCTTTAAATAATGAAAAAACGTTCTTTATTACGCTTCACATATGGCGAATTATCCCAACATGAACCCCCTGAATGTTTTACATGCGCAATGCGCTGCGCATATGTTCAAAGATCGACATTGGCATAGTAGAAAATGGCGGAAGCTTGCGGGTCCATTGTTAAAAACTGAAATTAACGCCAACTGCAGTCATTGATACCACAATTTTAAATAGCTCTACTAAAACAGGTTTGTACAAAATGCAATATATCATTCCGATATCCTTAGTAAACTGTTTAAGAACGATTTTCACGCTGAATTGGCTTGATATCCTCTCCGCGTGCCTTCATGTCGCTGTGCCCTGGATTTTTATGAAGAACGGATCGGGCAGTTCATTTTATGGCCGCAGCATCGTTGTGTGCAGCATTGTGTTTTGTAATCAATCAAAGGTTGACATAACTATAACAACTCGCCAATTAACAGATATTTGTGTAAATAAGCAACGGGCACCTGTTCACACTTAATTGGTTACGTAATTTTTTATTACATCTAACCCGATTAGTCGCACGTTGCGCTCCATATCCCAATATTATGTCATCAGCTCAAAATTCATCTAATAGACTAATACTGCTTAAAATGCATAAAAACATCCATTTTTAGACTTTTTATATCTCCTGTTCTTGTATTATTATATGTACAGGAATACACAGGTTGTAATGGACCTGTAGAAGATTTATTGGTGGATGGCTGTCTCCCGGGGGCTGTCTCTAGACAATCAAGCCACATCTCATAATTTTATACATTCATGTTTAACCACTGGAAGGTTTTTGTTGGTTTGGGAAAATAATAGCAATGGGAATAATTCTAAAATATGCATCAGTAGATAGATTTTCTCAGAAATTCTTATGTCAAAGCCAAAAGATCTGTTTGTTTGTGCATTAGCAATGCCAAACCTGAGACATTGGTGCACATTTTCTGTTGTGGTTATTAATCCTGTGCCCATACAATGATACATGAGTATGGCACAGAGGGTACTGCAAAAATAATGTCAAAAATCTTCATTTTCTGTTGGAATAAAACTAGTGTTTAATTCAGAATGACATTATAATTGTTCCATATAAGAAACAAGAGAAAAAATGCAAAAATATTTTTTATGCCAATTATAAGAACAGTTTTGTGACTTGCACATGTACAATGAAATATAAATTTCAGAATATTATATGTAAGAGGTTACTAACACTACATGTATCATCAAATTTTGGCCCTTTTAGACAGGTATCACTATAATTATACAGTTGTACTAGGATAAGGAAAATAAATACTGTTTCATATATAATTACAACTGCCTATCAATAATTTAGAACAAGTTCATCAACAAGATGAATGATAAAAGTAGTGATCTTTGATGTTTTTTTATGCAGAATATTGACCATTACAGTAAAGAAATCTTGCCAGAATGAATTACCAGAAAGTGTATATGAACCAGATCCACTCGAGTTCACTGCTGGGACAGCTAGCTCAGATGTGGAGAAGTCAGCTTGTTTGTGATGCTTACATCAGAACAGGGACAGTCACAACCAAGGTAAAACACCAAATTTACAAGCAGTGTCAAAATTAGCATGAGTAGGTGATATGGCCACGATGACTAGACATGTTTAAAACTTTCTACAGAAAAAAATAGCCATACACAATGTCCTGTCTTAAAGGCCTATCATGTTTTATACATGTATCGTAAGTGACCTGTGCAAAAAGCATATTTCAGGAGAACTGTACCTTTTACATGTTTTATGAACCTTAAGATAGCAAAAAAAATATATGAAGATTAGGCCATAATAAATATATTCCTAGATCCAATTTTCTTCAAAATAATGGGCGGGGGGACGAATTTTATTTTTTATTTTTTGTCATATTTCTTGATAAATGCTGTCAATTTGAAAGAAATTAGCCTAAATTTGGCAAAAAACCAAAAATCAAATTTTTTAGGGCGGGTGAAAAAATAGGGGCGGGAGGGGATGAGAATCTAGGATATTTTTTATTATGGCCTTATCAGGGGTTTCATTAATTTTTGGCCAAATTAAACAAACCAATAAAACAGTTTTAATTACAACCTATATCAAATATTGAGTCTCTGGTGGTACAAAACACCAGTTTAGGTGGTTATTTACAACCTGTATTAAATATTGGAGTCTATGGCAGTTCAAAGCACAAGTTTAGGCGGGTAAAAGTACCAGATACTGCCTTGTTATGAAACCACTGGATTATTGTACGTCCTTTACAAATGTAAATGTCAAGAAGACTTGTGTTTTATCAACCAGAAGCTGCAGAAAGTTCAAAATGGAGAGGTTTGGACGAGTTCTCCAACCATGGTAGAAAATTTGATAAATGCGAAGTGAGTGACAGGCCAGATGATTATAAAATGTTCACAAGATATTTGAAAAGATGAATATATATATATATATATTCAAATAAAAATAAAAGTATAAAAACAAGGATACATGTACAAGAAATATCAGGAACTCCAAGACTAGTTTTGGGACAAGTGAGTGTACCATGCACTATTTTTAATTTAATTTTGTTGAATCCAAACTGCATATTTTGTAGCGAAAAACAGTAGACAAATCTGAGTAATTTTGTCAGAGAGTTTAAAAATGCTAAATGGAAAAACTGTTATTGAAATTTTAATGGTCAATTTAACAATATTTAAAAAATACTTGCATGCTGCATACTAAAATGCTCGTTTATTTTTATTGATTTGTAGGCACACAGAGTTGTACTCTTAGCAGCATGTCCCATGTTACAGTCTATGGAAAAAGCTTCAACTGGCTCACATTTAGAAGTCAGACTTACAGCAGACATTAAACAAGAAGCAGTAAACATGTTCCTCCAGTATTTATATGAAGGATTTATGCTTTTAACAGAAGACAATTGTAAAGATGTTGAAAAAATTGCCAGACTTTTACAAGTAGATAGTGTAATCAAATGCTGTGCAGATTTCTTTAAGTGTTTAGAATCAAAAACAGGAAACACTATGTATTCATCATCAAAGTACAAATACACATCGTATGATATGTTGGAATTCCGCCACGTAAGAGCTACGGACCTGCAAAAGACAGTTCAAGATCGTCTTATGAAAAGAGCATCAGATTCAGGGAGACCATCAAGTCCAACCAGCAAGAAACAGCGTCTATATCGTGCATCAACACCACCTGGTGAATCAAGTTACAGTCATAGAGCTGATGACACATTCAGTATGTCACATAGTTATGGTTCACAGCAGGAACCATGGGATAGGGTGCCACGACCAGGAGCAAGTGCATCTACAATGGCATCGAGTATGCGAGGACAGAGACAACAGCCAAGTGTTATTGACATTGTGGAAGATAGCATAGAACTTGTTCATGTGGATCCTGGTGATGGCACAAGTCATCAGCCACCATCACAAAAGGGTGTGGCTGTCTCTGTTGCAAGCCAAATGGACAATGGCCCACCGAATATCAGTATTGTAAATGTGACAGGAAGTGGACCTCCGCAGGGTCCACCACATGGCCCTGGACATTCACAAAGACAACAAAGTGGCCATTCCTATTCATCCCCGCATACCCAATCATCTCTTTCACATTCATCTCGTCAGCAATCCACCAGTTCAACACCATCACAGCCCAAAGGATCAGATCGTTCAGTCATTTCATTAACAGAGCCGCAGATTTCACAAATTACTCGGGAAATAACCCATCAGCTACAACAGGACCAAATAGCCCAAAGTGCCTCATCCATCAGACCACCCCAGCTTCAGTTAGCACCAGGAATGTCTTCACCCCATGATGTCATGTCAAGTGCCCCACAGAGACCACCACAGTATCCGTTTACAGAAAGACTTCAGCAAACAGCCGGCAAGCCATTCGCAGCAGGAAGTGCTCGGCAGGTTGGTCCAACACAGATGCCCACTCTTCACAGTGGGTCCTCTTCAACGGGCTCGCCATCTGCAGCACGACCAGACAGATCACCATCATTAAGTGGGAGAAGTGATAGCATGGACCAACCTTCCAGTTCTGAAGCAAACAAAGATAGGTAAGTAATTAATTGTGTAAACTTGTCTGTATAACCTGTAAAGTAAATTGTCATCATAACAAGTAGCTGAGTTACTGTTTTAGGAGAAATTCTGTGCAGTTTGTTAACTTTTTCCCACCATCCTAGGCCTGGCACTATAGCAAAAATTGAAAATTGCAAGTTATAAAGATATTTATACTGGTCATGGAAAGTGTCTATGTGCTATATTGGTTAGCATGCAGCTTTGATTGCAGAAGGTCATGGGTTCAATCCTAGGGCGGGTCAAACCAAAGAAATATTAATTATATTCTGCTTCTCCACAAACCACACAGCATTTAGGAGTAGGAGCAAAGACTGAATAATGTGTCTGGGTAAAGTGTCATGTCATCCTGAGCAAACACACTAAAAAGCAGGGTTCGTTCATCATCATTCTTTCTATCATATGAATAAATCTACATGCTTGGAATATCTGCTGCTGGAAATTAAGCAAAATTCAATCAATCAAAAATATTACCAGCTTGAATATTACATGTTCCTATTTTTGTGATATAGCCAGTTCAGTAATTTCCAGTCTTGAAACGGCAGTTGGGCTTGAAAATCCATTGTATATAAGCCACTTTCTTTTCAAAACTGCAAATGTATTACTGTTAATACCTGGGAAATTTTAAAGGAGAGATGAGAAAGGAAAACCTGTGCATTAGACTTTGTGTTTACATAAACAAGTGTTTTGAAATTGAGAATAACCTACATGGCTCAAGCTACTTTAAATTCAGGGGGAGAAGTGAGGTTACTAATTAATGTCAAATTATATAATGATGTATTTCTTTTTCAGCTCAAAACAAAAGGGTGAAGATTCCTCAACAGCAAGTTCATCAGATTTAATGGCAGATATAACAATCATCAAAGTAGAATCTGGCGAAGATCAGTCCAAAGAGCATAAGGACAGTGGTCAGTCAGCAGATGGTGGTCAGTTAAGTGGCGATACCACAGGTGGTCTCGACATGCACGTTGATACTCCCGATGAGGGTGGAACATCAACAATGCAAATACAACGGGATGACGGCACTGGACAGGAAGGGGACAGCGATATCGAGGAATTGGAAACGACCGGCGATTGGGGACATGATGACAATGATGATAGCAGTATGAGTAATGATCCAAACAATCCATTAGGAGGCTTTAGAGGTAGGGATCATTTTCCTTTATTCATTTATTTTGATCAATGGTCTTGGTTTAGAAAATATCTTGTTTACTAATGCATTCTGTCTGTTTAAATGATTTTATGGGGTGAAAATGTATATTTAAGTAGCTCAGGGAATATTTTTTAGAGAAGCACTTAGGCATACAGATAAATAATTGGACAATTTCTTAGCTAAAAAGAAAGTTATTGTTGGAAGTCTATGACACCATCTATATTTGATTTACTTCATTGGAGCATGTATCAAGCCAAATGATGGGGGTATTATCATTATTGAATGGTCAAAAAAAAGCTCTTTTAAGTCATCTAAATAAACATAAAACTTCTTAAATTATAAAGCACAGCATGTCTTTCATGAAATAATGTTCATGCTTAAGTATGTATAAATTTTAATAAAGATGCAGATTGCATATGAAAACAAGGTGAGATGGGTCTTCATTTGACATTTAGACCGTTGACTGTGAAAATCAATTTGTAAGAAATGGCTAAGTAACATAAATGTTACATTCCTACAAAGAGCAAGAACATTTGCCTCTGTTCTGATGCTGTGAAGTTTGAAATATGTGAATTTGGGTTGGAAGTTCTTAGATGAATAAACAGGAAGTTTTATACATGTTCTCCAAACCAATGAATGACAGGCAAGGTTGGAACAAGTGCACATTCGACTGCTTTGATGGTTGTCCCCTTTATTATCTTTACATCAGAAATAAGAACAAAAAACTTAATTGACTTAAAATGACCCAGGAGAATGACATTCATTTATGTAATAACCGGAATGTACAACTGTACCCTTTGAACTACATGTACATGTATTTATGAAGTGTTATTGGATGTTAAACCTGCAGATCAGGGTGTGATTCAGCATGTTGAGCTATTACAGGGGGCAAATTAAACATGCAAATGTGCAGATATCAAGCAAAGGATATCTGGTGAAATTGAACACCTGGCACTATGTCTCCTCCAACAGTGAGCAAAAATTGTCTTGACTTTGACCTTTCGACTTTTGTTCTTTTATTATAAAAGTGTAATATAATTAGATAATGATAATAAAACTCCCAATTTACATTGAAACCAAGACCATTGATTACCTGTTATTTTGCTGTTAAAAGATAAATAAAGGCAAGAGGGGGCACATGAAAGTCAAATGAAATTGGCATTGTAGGTTTTCACACGAAACAACTTGGATGATAATATTGAAATAAGGGGAAAAAAGCTAATAGATGCAAATGTAATGCCTGAAATACATTGAGTTTTTGTACCATTTCTATCTCATTGAATTCTGGAAATGCTTGTTCAGTGAAAGACAAAAGTATATACATAGCACATGTAAATTAGAACAATCTTAATTGAGTAAATGAATTCTATTCGTAAAATTTTCAATTCGGTTGCCCTGATGGCATGTCTAGAAAACTTAACTTGAGTGGTGAAAATCTGGGATTATAATTTCTATGACTCGATTGTGTATGGTGAAATTTATTCAGACATTTGCCTTTCTTTATTTTTCTCGAAGAAACAGCAAGTTACTTTTTGCTTTGAATAGGAGGTGGCTTCAAAAAATTGAGTCTGCTTAAACATGCAAATAGTGTAATCACAAACTTCATGTTTCATTGCATTTAATTTCAAATTAAACAATAGATGGTAAAAAATGAGAAACCTGAAGTTTGTAAATTTAGCACATTATGACAGAAAGAAAATACATCTAGCCCAAAGGTCCTGATCCCGACTAAAATGTTATCAGAAATACAATGATTGCTTCTGAAATAACGAAAGCATCCACACAGCATGTACAGCACAAGTAAAATAGGGACAATGTGAAAATTATCTCTCATGCTTAAATACAAAATATAGTCTTTTTTTGTATTTTCATTCCTTAATTGGGATGTTAAAAACTTATATATAAGCCTGTTTATAAGCACCTGTATGAAAACTTGACTTATTCACCAAAAAAACCATTTGAAATTTTGTTTAAATTTTTTAATTAAAGATAAAAATTTTCAAGGTCATAGAATGATATCAAATTTAGAAGAATTTTACAAGGGATAATAAATAAAACTTGAAGGGTTTGGGGCCAGGTTAAAATTTTCTGTTTGGTGTTGGTCTATCCTTACTGTAACTTCTAATAATTTTATATAAAGCTCAATTTTCAAGTGATTTATTTTGTGAATTTCTTAATGCCACGAAAGTGGTGAAAAATAAATCTCTGGAAAATAAATTTAGTTTACAGTTCTCAAAATGGTTTAAGTCCAAACCATGATTTTTAATTATTTAGTGGAAATGGCAATTAAAATTTCTTTGTCCCTTGACCAGATAACTTTTTCACTCTCAAATGTTTTAAGGATAATCAACAAAACACAAAATCTAAAGCTTTGTAATGGTAAAATATTAAACACAATGTTAATAATTCCAGAAACATTTCTTGTTTAAATATATCATATTGTATTTAGAAATTTTTATATGTACTTAAAATGAAATTTTAAATAGTGTTAGTCTGCCATGAGAGGAAATTTTTGCTTGATGATTTATCAGGAGATTTTACAATTGAAAGTAAAACCAAAGAGATAGTAAGATCAGGTGGAAGATAACTCCTGATGCATATTATCAATATTGATGAGCAAAACTAACTTAGCACAAGAAATCCCAAGATAAGGGTTAAGAATTAGGACATGCATGTTAAGCTACATGTAGGTTTCAGGTAGAGACATCAAGAGTTGGAGCCAGTTAAAGGATTTAAAAGGTATGCTAAATAAAATGCAAGATCTACCATTTTCCTGTTTGATAATATTGAAAAGGTTTCAAAACAATCCTAATGTTGCCAGTGGCATCTAACCTCAAACAGGTGTAATCACAAGAAGTGAAAATGTGCACCTTCTTTTAAACTTTTTCATCAATTTGAAGAGCAAGGTTTTTCATATAGCTGATTGGACTTTCAGTTGAATTTTTATACACCTTAATCTGCAAATTAGACTGCTGATCCTTCACTAACCACAGTATAGGAAGCCAAGATAGTCATTTAAATTTTATACTTCCACAAATTGTTTTTTGATTTTTTTTGGGGGGGGGGGGGGGGTAGAGGGGTTTCCCATTATAGATGAGCAATGATAATCATGTATTATCTACCTTTAAAAGTCAAGTCCGCTTTCAAAACCTCTTTTATTGAAAGGAAATTAGTTTGCTTTTATTCTTGTTCAAATTTCCTTATAGTTCCCATAGTCATCCTGTGTTGCTTTCTAAGAGATATCTCTTAAAATGTATCCTTTAAAATACTGTTGCAAAATTATTTTCCTTTTCACTGCCTTGGTGTTGTAATTGTTAGCCTGCTCGCTGAAGGTTGTGCGCTCAATGCCCTGCCTGGTCAAACCAAAGCCATGAAAATCTGTATTTGCTGCTTCTCCCCTAAGCACAAAGCATTAAGGAGTAAGAGTTGGCCCAGAGTGAGAATAATGTGTTAGGGTTACCCAAAGTGGCATTTCTTCCTGCAGACTGATGCAATCGTGAGCTAGCACGTTAAAAATCTGCCTCCAGCATGTTGGTCTAGTACAAAACAGGGTATATTCATCATCACTCATCATTAATATGCTTTGGTCCTGAATATGCCTGAAATATTTGCCGCTGGACATTAAGCACCATTCTTTCAATCAATCAATCTTTTCCTTTTCATACCATTCACATATTTTTTTTCTTGGAATTGTTTCTTGTGCAGGACAATATTAATTTAATTTACGTGTAATTTATGTGTAAAGGTATCTGATTGGCTTGACAAGTCTGCTTAACCACAATCAAGAAATATTTCAGCTTGCCATGTTTTCAAAGTTCTTGCAAAAAAAAAAACAGGAATTTGGTGTGATCCTGCATTTTATTTTCAAACTTATATGTACTTTATTATTATTCAGTTATACAACACATGTACATATGTATTATTGTATTGATTACCAGTAATGATAATTGATTGTGTGATGATTACTGGTACTATTCTGTATTTTTGGTAATTTATTATGTGATAAGCTCAAAGGCAACACAAAAAATGTGTGTGTTCTTACTTCTTTGATTTTCCTTGTTGTTTTTCATTACTCTAAGCAAAATATATTGTTATACATGTATTATACTAGATTGAATCTAGGTCACATCCCTAGACTTTGATCTGACTAAGTGTATTTGGAAATGACCTAAATAAGACAACACACACATTGTATTGGCCTACAGTATGATTTAATGTAGCATAAAAATAAATTTTAGATTATGTGTTATTTCACAGTTGATTATAATGAATAAACAGTGTACATGTATGGTCTAATCCGGAATAAATAGGCAGTGGATGCAAAAATCTTTTTTCTTGACCATTGCCCCATACTCTACACAAGTGTGAAAAACTTAATGAGCCCAGATTGATCTTTTATGGTTCTTAAATGTGCCCATTGCATATCATTTTTGTGTATCTGCTTTGTTTTTTTTTACAAAAATATACAGGTTTATCAATGCAGGGCTACTCAAACTTGTCTAGGCAAGTCATGGAATTTGGACTCCTAAAAATTTTCATTTTTATTCAGTTTGTACTAAAGTGAGACTCGTTAAATTTTTGAAAAAATGTGTTTCATGGAGACATTTAAATCAAAACATAGGAATACCAAGATTCAAACATTGTGATAAAAGGTCCTCGTATCCAAAACAAACTGAAATAGACAGTCAAATCTAGCAGAAAGGACATCTACATGTACCATGTGCATTACAAAAAATGAAAAATGTTAATCTGTGACTAGTAAAATAATTGTTTGGTTACTTACCTTGATTAGCAATCTGAATTAACATGTATCAGATTTATTGAAAATATCAAGTGGTTTAAGGAAAACAAATGTATACTGATGGTCTTTGGTTGAAATTTAAGTTTGGACATTGTCAAGAAGTATAATACTCTAGGCAGTAGCTATAACTATGAGAGATAATGCATCCTGCCTCTATTTGTTCTTCAGTAAATTGTTAAAATCAAAAGACTCCTGGATTGGATAGATTTTATTTTGACCTTATGAATTCGCCATGTAAATTTTGCATTCCCCCCTGCAGTTTTCTGGATTTGCCCTGATTGATTTGTTACATTACTAGTGAGATTTGGTTTTTTACCACCTTTGTAGGTTATTATGTGTCTTTTGTACCGTAACATTTAAGCAGATTTAAACTTAAAGATTTGAATATTGTAAATACCCTCAATGGCCTATTCACTGTTTATATATAAATAATTTTGAGTTTTTGGGCAAGGTGATTGTGAAGGGTTTTTACGTCATGTTTGTGTACAAGAAAAATTGAATTAATAAGTATTTTTTGCTCATACTAAAAGAATAGAAAAATACATCAATTTCAGTAAAAATTGTGGTATTATCTATATATAGAGTTAAAGCATAAAAATATAAAAAAAGAACTAAGTGCAGAAATAATTTGGTTCCTGGACATGAACCAAATACTAATAATAAATGTAACACTGTAATTTATATAAATATCAAAATCTTTTTTTTATTCCAAATGTCAAAATCAAACCTTGCCTGAATCCTTTAAAGCTTAAATGTTTGAAAAATTGGGAAGGATTTATACTTGAAAGGATGGTAAAGCTCAGCTCAAAAATATTTTGACAGAAACTGTAATAATGTATAGTTAATCTCATAAAAAAATCAACTGTCCTTATAATGTTGACCTCTTATTTACAAATTACAGAAGTTTTGGAGTAGTATTTTTAATTACAAAAGTTAAGATTTTGTTATTTTTAAAAGTTAACACAACTCATTTTTATAGGGACTATACAATATCAGAGTGTGCTTTTATTTCACTAAAGGTATATCGAAGTGAATAGAATTATTGTTAATATACATGTAGTTGGGTATTAAAGTATTTTTCACTGGACAGAGTCTCTCCGGTTTTGGCTATTACTCTTTAAAGCAACAAAAAAATCTGAAAGCGGAATTTGAAAAAAGTTTTAATCCTCATTTTGCCAATAGAATTTGGGAGTCATACTATCACTATGTCATTGTTTGTAATGTGCTCATTTAAAAATAGCTGATTCTTGTGAAAAATAAGTGCTGATGGTGACTAATTTTTGCATTTCTGGTAATTTCTAGCTTTTTATTGCTAATCTATCAAAATACTTACTTTTTCTAAAATTAATAAATTCTGCTAGCAAAAAAGTTGTAATGGAAAAATGACAAAAAATACATTTCAAATGAGAAAAGAATAGAAAAGAGTATGTATAATAATGTTTAAAATGCAAAACTTACAGGAACATTGTTTGAAATACACACTTTAAAAATTATGAAGATTCCTTAATATTTTTATAGATATAGGTAAAAATGAGAGACTCATTTCAGTGAACTATACATTATAACTAACATATTAAGTTTATATTAGTTGTGTGACATACATACAACATGGGAAGCTGGATGCAAAGCAGAGAATTACCTGACTTGATATACTTTTAGGAAAGAAACTAGACACAAGCCAAGAGTAGAAAAACTATGCAAGAGATCTGATGTTCTTAGTCCATAAATACAAGAAAAAAAACTTGAGTATGGTCAGGTTGTCTAGACTCTATAAGTGTTAGCAATTTCAATTCCTTAGGCTGTACATATAATGTACAAGAAAAGAGGAGTCAGGTTGTCTAGAAGTGTAAGCACTTTCCATCCCTTTGGCTGAACATTCTAGTACAAATTAAGAAAAAAACTTTAATTGTTGTTCTTCACTTCCAAATGGACAAAAAAAAAATTCTTTGTTCGTTTCTGTTAATACCGTCTATCAAGACTTTTGTATCACGGTATTTAATTGTACTAGAAACAAAAGAAATATGTCAATGAAGCAAATACTATTGAGGAGGAGAATTTACTCATGAGGACTTGTCGTCTTCTATGAATTCAGTGAATCTTACCATTTTAATGCTGAGTGCATGTCGAAGATTGATATATTTCACCAGTTGGTTGAAAATCAGATTCAGGAAGATCTGATAGAATTGTTAATTGCTGTTATTCATCGATACTGTATATTGAACAAAGAAGTAGTAAGGCTGCTGCATCTGTCCAGTGGAAACGTGCAGTTGAAGATCATCAGCATCTCAGAAGACAGAAAAGACCAATATTTATTAGATATGTTGAATAAAGTTATTTTTTTTTATGTCTTATTGATTATGCCTTTGTCTTCCATGGGCCCTGAAAAGTAGCAGAAGGGGGCTGTGGTTGGGATGATCTGATAAAGATACAGGTGCTCCTTAGTGTAAAAGTATGATCAGGTTTTACATTTAAGGGAACAAAGCCCTTGAAAATACCTATTGTGCCATCAGAAATCATGGTAATCAGGCATTGAAGGAAAATTTCAGATACCCACAGGGCCTAAGAATAAATGGACATTAATAAACTCATACTCAGCATCCAACCAATGTTGTAAAACTGTGAAGCAAAAGGATTTTTTCTAAACATTTTATTTTTACTATTGTGACAAAACATCAAGTCCAAAATGAGAAAGCGAAAAGGGGCAGGGTTAATGACAAACAAATGATAAAAATTAAAAAAACAAAAAAACAAAAACAAAAACCATCATACCTTTATGTGTATTGATTTGTAATGCACTGTAAACTTGATGTTTTGTACTTTATTTGCTGCATGATTTTAACAAGAACTTCAACACTGGACCGAATGCTGATCCATCATGGTACGTATCATAATTTATTTTTTATCGCATGTTTATGCCTTGTGCTTTTGCCCCTGACCTTTACATCAAGTACCCATATCTTGGCTCACATTGTGAAAAATTTCAACAGAGCTGATCGAGTTTTTTTGGTGAGACATAGATATTCTCCACTTGTTTGAGTTTGCAATTGTATGGAAAAGACAATTATAATTTGTTGTTCTTTAGAACATGACAGTGAGCCAAGATGTGGTAAAAACTGACGTTATTATTTGTTATGGATTAACACTTAAAAAAGACACTGCTTTTAACTGAAGATGTTAGTATTGAAGCCACCTCCACAAGCAGTCATGTCAGGAGGGGGGGAAGGGGGTAAATAATCAAATCTGTAAAAATTTTGACATGACTGCTTGAAAATTGTAATGTTTGTCATTAGAAATGTACAATTGTTGAATGATGAGTAAAATTGACAACTAAAAAAAAAAAAAAAAACTCGTGACAAATTGAAATGTATTAAATGTACACTGGTCTATTTGTTGACTCTCGGAACTGATGTTTGATGGGACTAATGTGGAATTGTAATATTTGAACTAAGTTTAATTTGAATAATGTCGGACCATGTGTTAAAAATCTGGATGATTGGTAAATGCAATGCTTGTTGAATGAAGTAAACTGGGAAAGAGGTTTATTGTCTTTAGGTTACACGTTTTTTAAAGAAAAGTTTAATTGTAATCAATCCATTCTTCTGTGGTCAGCAGTTATTAGGATTGTGATTTAGATTTTCATAGATTCCATTTTCAGTCAGAATTCTTTATTGCAAATTATGGATGGTCATATATTTATGGATAGATTTTAAAGAAGCATATGCAGGTATCAGGACATTGTGTTGAGTCTGTCTTTATTTTTCCGAGGCTTAATACATGTTCGAATTTTTGCTTTAGTTTAGTCTGATAATCAAAGAATGTAAAGTGAAACTAGTTGATATAGATCATTTTGAAAATTCTCTTTGTAAACTTAGATTTGATTGACATTGCTCAGGATTGACACTATTTAAAACCAGTTTCATTGGTTTTACTGGCAAAAAATCGATAGCTTTGATATTAGCAGTATAATGTCTCATTTGATAAAAATGTCCTCATAATCCCGACTAAGATCAAATTACACATTTAAAACATTTAAATCTATTTATACTGAAAATAAGTTTGGTATGGATGGGCATTAGCTGTAATGAATATAGAATGAATAAATTATGAAAAAATGTTGACTGACTCAATCGCCGTTTTTTCTAGTTGACTCATGGAGGGGTGTTGTGGGGTTTACCGTAAATGAATTTGTAAGGATCAAGGAGCTGATTTTGATAAAGCATTATTGTTCTATTTACTGTTGTTACACATTGAAACATTAAATTGATAAACTGACAGTAAGCTGGGATGAGGGACATGAAATTGACCCCCATCCTTGCATCTTGCAAGTTGCATTCACTCGGTTGTATGGATGGAGGTAGTTTCATCTGCTCATCTTTGCTTTCAGACCATCAAAGTTCCGAATATTGGGCCAAGGTGAAGGCTTCTAACTGGCAGATTACAGAATCTCGGAGGAGGCGGCAATCTTCTGAGAAAGACAGTGCCGTTGTGTACATACTCGACAACAAGGATAACATAATGCCACAGTGCCGAGTCTGTAATTTGTTCTGCACTAGTGAAGAGGAATTGAAATTGCACCAGAGAGAGATCCACAAGGAATACTCTTTTTTCTGTAAATTATGTGGGAAGGGATTCAAGACATGGAATGGCCATGCTGGACATATGGATAGACATAGACGTGGGGAAATGTAAAAAACAGCACATGGATAAGCAGACATGGCATGCATGGACAGAGAATACAGAACATATAGATAGCCAGGGACGTGATGAATGTTAACTACAGGCCCGTATAAAAATTGTAAAATTCGGGACCTGCGAGGTAGAGAAATAGAAGTTAATGTTCGGGAGCGGGGAGATAGTTTTACAAACTTGTTTTAGTCTTCTATGGTTGAATATTTGATGCGTAGATCTTGTATTGATTTTTGAACCAGGAATAACTTGACATTTGAAAATTGACATTTTTGTAACTAGATATTTTCATGGTGCTAGCTTTGTAAATTGATTGCCTCGAGAAATGTTGTTGAAATAGAGTGCTTTTACGATAATAATCCACTGTTTATTGATTGTTCCAGGACTTAATCAATAATCCGACTTACATGTGTGTATTGATTGTCGGTAGAGAAAATGTGATCGATCAATGTTTTAGCAAATATAATGTAAGATATATCAAAGTCTGATGGGGTCGTTATAGTTTTTTTACGTTTTTTTTTTTTTTTGGAATATTGCCAAGTTGAAAGGTGTGGACTGACTGACTGAATACTGATATTGTAACACTGAGTACATTAAAAAGTAAATAAAAATTACTAATGATTTCAAAGATAGGTTTTGTGTGAATTTTAACTCGATGAGTGACCTTGAGTTTTCTTCAAGCCAGTTGATGGCCATTTATTATTGGTGTACACATGGAAGTCTATTATTGACTACAATGGCTTCTCGTTTCAGCCAGTGTTTTGGACATGGCAAAGGCTTATGTTACACCTGCAGGGAATTGGTCAAAGGAATATATGAAGAAACTCCGAAGACGTGAAATTAACAGGCGGTACTATTTGAAAAGAAAATTGGAAAGAGAAAAGAAGAATGTATAGACATAAAAGAAAAAATTGATCCTGTGAACTGACTCTAAATTCCCAATTAAATCTTTTATTGTCTGTTTTGCTTTCAAGTGTTCATTTAATGATCACATGTCTACGAAAAAATTCTGGTTAAGGTGGTTGCGGTTTGGAAGTGTTCATAATGTTGAAGGTGTTATCCGAATTCGTATGGAAACTAATTTTGCACTGTATGACCGTCTGGTGATGACTCTGTTAGATTGATCCTTTGTGTTTAAATGTTTTTAATTTGATAGCAGAATTTGTTTGAAAACCCTTACATTTGCTTTGTTATATGGGTGATTTTACAAACGTTTGCAGTTGGTCAAACTGGAGATATGGCAAACACAAGTTACGTAAAATAAATTCAATTTAGAGTTAGTAGTCTTACTGCCCAATTATTGTCTGCTGTTTCTAAACTCACTTGCAATTGTCTTGCTCTAAGGATGACAATAAAAATTACGTTTATGTCGTTGGTGTTGTGCCGTTTTATATTTTATTACATCTTTGTGCATCTACGCAGAATGAACTTGTAATCTTTGCAGTTATTAAGCTTCCTGATGGCATTTTCATGTTCTTGGGTCTCATTTTCACATGATAATGAACTATCTCGTAAAAGTCATTTTTCTGGATAGCAAAAATAAGAATTTTTCTGGATAGCAAAAAATAAGAATAACCGAAAATATTACCAATAGTATTTTGTAAGAACACCATTTGCAGAAAATTAATATCTTGACATTGTTCCCATAGAAACCGTAAGAGCCAAAGCATATTTAGCTCTTAAACTATTTATTGGTGGGTAAGATTTTGGAAGGATATAGACCTCTTAGGTATGATCACTCGTAACGAGATCATATGTTTCAGTATCGTGGATTTCTGAAGACAGTTTGTTCATTTGTATTATGGAATGTCCAAGTAAAATTTGGCTGCTTTGTTCTGGATTAGTAACAATATAAGGGTGGGAGGAAGTAAAATAAAGATGTGCAGTCTTATTCTTATTGAGAGAAAAAATCCAATTACAATCTTCCCTGTATATTCAGCTTTATTTTAGGCTAGTTATTTTCTTGATTTCAGCGTCTCCTGTTCATAGGGACATGTCACAATGGATCAACATGACCATTAGACCTAATCAGTGCAGGATTTGTGGCTATTTGACATCTGACCTTGTTACAATGGAAACCCACCAAAAGACGGTTCATGGAAATGATTATATTGCTTTCTGTGTGCAGTGTGGGAAAGGATTCAAATCCCAGTCTGGCTTTCTAATTCACAAGAAAATGCATACAGGCGAAAATGATTCATATCCTCAATGTAATATATGTGGGAGACGATGTGCTAGCCAAAGCAGACTTGCTGTACATATGCGCAGTCATTCCATAATAAAACCTTTTGCCTGTCCAAATTGTGATAAGTCTTATAAACATGAAAAAGATTTAAAAGACCATAAATGCCGTGGAACAATTTGATTTTATATGTTCCAAGTCCGTTCTTTCCCAATGGTTATCGAAACCTGTGGTCATAAGTGGCATTCTTGGTACTTGAGATCAGTGGTTATATTTTTATCGGTTTAGAGATGTTATAAAAACTTCCTGTTGAGGCGGTTGACAGATGTGTCCTTGATTGAGAAAGGTGTTGGTTAACAGACAAAAGAATTGTTTCTTTTTATGATGGTTTGAGCTCGAATCATATTTTGTATCAGTTGTGGACTCAGGTTTTCTTTTCTTGATTTCAGCAAATTCAAGAGAGGCACTGAAGACAACTGCAGACCGACCTTTTACTTGTAGGACATGTGGATATTTTACAATGTCTCGAGAAGAGATGCAAACACATCTGATAAATGTGCATTGGAAAGAATACAAACGTTATTGTGCTGATTGTTGCAAAGGGTTTAAGTCTGTTCAGGGTTACAATATTCACATGCAAATGCACGAAGTGGACCTGGAAGAAAAAGACAAGTTTCTTAAATGTAACGTTTGTGGGAAAAGATTTCACGGTCAAAGTAGACTTGCAGTTCATATGAGAAGTCATTCTGAAGAAAAATCATTTGTTTGTCTGGTCTGCAACAAATCCTACAAGCATAGAAAGAACCTGAAAGACCACAGATGTGGAGATACATTTCAAACATGGTGAAAACTAAATGCCCATTCATTCCTTTATTACGATTGTTTTTTAATTTTAGTTGGATCTATGATATTTAGAAGCGAAATAAAAGTGAATTACCCCTTGAATACCAGTTTCTCTCACTTAATTTATCTACGCATGGATCAATTTATTGCACTGTTCCTGGATAATGCCATCTCGTTTGTCCTTTTCAGGGTGGGGTCGTGACAAAACAATGGGTCCCGTGGCTGTATGGAACCCACCTGTTGCTGATGAATGGAAGGCAGAAAATGGAAAAGCTAACATATTAACAGAAACTGATGTATCTGCTGGATATCACGTCCAGTTTATGGAAAAGCCAAAACCAGGATCACACAATCTCATTCCATTAAGTTCATCTAGTAATAAAGCATGTGCTGTCTGTAAATTGAACAACATTAGAACTGCCACGGGACTGCCCACAAAATCATACTACAAATGTGACCAATGTGATGTGTGTTTATGTCGCCCACAAGTGCGTGACTGTTTCGTCGCATACCATAACATGATGATGGCACGGGGGAATCTGCCGAACTGAGGTCGGCGCTTATTCGTTTTAATTGTTCATTCAGATGATATTTACAACCTTATGTAAATGTACAATTTGTTTCTATGTCTATTAAAATTTTCGGTTACAAAACAATGCTTTTGAAAATCTGAATTTCCCTCGCTGTTTGTTTCCACCAATTGCGACATTGTAAAATTTACATTGTAGTAACATTTAGGTTGTCTGATGGATTGAGAAATGTCCTTTTCACTCTCATTTTCTCCCGTTCTCATTAATAAGTACAGTTCTTATTGAAGGGAAGCATGAAAAATATTCAGTGTTGCCTTAGATGTTGTCTTTTAGTTAGTTTAAAGCCTCGCTCCTTATAACAACTTTGATGATAATTTTGCATATAGGTTAACGAGGTCTTTCTTGTCCTTGCAGGGATCCTGTCTTTCGAAGAGATCAAACCTACTCCAAAACCTGATGGAAACGCCCACCAATATGAAACAATAAATTTGAAAGTAGAGGAAATATACGATTCCTCTACTAGTGACTTGAATACTATTATTAGTAAAATTGAAGAAATGACCCCACCTTTGAAAATTCCAACAGCACCAAAGCGTGACGTCCATTCTGTTGTAGACTCTACCGACATTGACGATCATCTAAGTATCATGAGCCCAAAACATAGACTTGTTCATAATCAAGGAGGGCGTGCTCTTACATGCTTATACTGTAAACTAACAGGTTGTAAGACGGACAAAGGCTACTCCGTCAGGTCGTATTACCGCTGTGAGGCATGCGATGCAGCTCTTTGTAGTAGTGGATCAAGGAACTGCTATAATTTGTTTCACGAATATCTGAAAAGAACTCGTAATACGGATTTGCAGTGGACTAAATTTACATATTGATGTATTGCAAACAATTAACTCAAGTGCCGTATTTGTTAATGTATTTCCGAACACTTAAGATGCTACACTTTACTTTGTTTCTAAAACAGTTCTTGCATTTGAGATTATATTGTGCAGATTTATACCATCGATGACAACATGTAAAATACTCTTTAGACCAGAGCTTTATATTATTGTTGTGGTTTTAATGTTGTTCTGTGGATATGTATTAAATGAGTGCTTCCTGAACAAGGTTTAAATTATTAAAAGGCAGCAATAGCAAATAAAACTATACAATAATCAATCACTTTTTCCATTGCTTTGTTATAAAAGTTTTTTCCTCGAACGACTAATGTTTGGGGTCACCATTTAGTTTTTTTTTCAACTGAAGTAAAGGCAAATTCTCTAATGTTTCGGATCACCACTTAGGTTGTTTTAGTAGAGGTATTGTGCTGCACGATTTGGAACTGTATTGCTTCGATGCTTGGTCTGATGAGCATTTTTTCTTAAGTTTTGACGTCACTATTGTCTATATTCTATATCAGACAATAAATAAGTAAAGGAGGTAATCGTATCCTTTATCCTTTCAGAGGAGTTCAAGCCAGTCTTCTGTCGGCCATTATCAAGACAACACGTGTCAACCCATGTTGATCACAACAAAACTTGTGTCATGTGTTCAGTAATCGGGAATAAGACTAGAGTATGTAGAAAGTTTCGGAAATCGTACTATAAATGTGAAGCCTGCAATGTTTTTCTTTGCAAAGGAGCAACCAACTGTTTCAACAATTTCCATTGGCTAATGAAAGACGTCCACATAGATAATACTACCGATCGCCGTACGATCAAGCAGATTTTACACGCCAAACTTTTAATGTGGAACAGTAGCGCGAGTGCTGTGAGTGATATAGGTCCTTAATCTGGACATTCAGTTTTGATGTTAGAAATCTATTCACATTGATAAAGCTATTATTTTTGAAAGGTCAATATGCAATACCGTTTTCAGCCAGCGGTGTTAGAAAGGATAACAGCTTTATTGTCATTTAACGCCAAACGTCAAAGGGTAACAGTTGGGGGGGGGGGGGGTGTTGAATGACCTTTTGAGGAGTCCGTCCGTTATGACAGTTTGTTTTGTACTTATTTTTTGTAACGTTGTTGAATGTCATTTTACAGTGTTTAGGCTGTATTATGCTTGGTGAAAGTGGGATTTTTTTTCAAAGAAAAAGTGTTGGCGGTATATATTCATGAATATATGCAATTTCACTGTTAGTGGTCTGTTTACAGTTGGTGTCTTTTCCTTTCAGTAAAGATCAAGCCAGACGTTGGTAATCTACCTTCAAGAGAACACGCGTCTTCCCATGCTCGTCGCAACAAGACGTGTATCATGTGTTCAGTAATAGGAAATAAGACTGAAGTTGGCAAGGAGATTCGGAAGACGTACTTCAAGTGTAACTCGTGTGACGTGTTTCTCTGTATGGGAAAAATGAACTGCTTCAATAATTTTCATGCACTGATGGAGGATGTAAATCCAGAATCCATGACTGACCGAAAAACTATCAAACAGATTTTAAGTGCTAAGTTAAAACTATGGCACTAAAGATAGACACTGTAGTTGTAGATTTTATTAAATTATCAGTACAGTGCATGTATATTGTATATGCATTAGTTGTGATACACTTAAAAGATTGAGCCTCTCTGAAGCATGCTTATTTTCTTTCAGACAATGTCCAGAATAGAACAGATTCCAGTCGATCTGTCCAACAACACAAGCTGGTCTATACAGAGGAAAGGAGATTAAGAAAATGCGTTTATTGTCACATGAAAAACGTCAAAACCTACAGTGGTCACGCAGTGACCTCATATTTTCGGTGTCAAGCATGTGATGTACCTCTGTGTAAGACGATGAGGAATTGTTTTATCGACTTCCATAAATTAATTGAATCCCATGGACGTTTAAATACGCCGGAAATAAGTGTCAGTTACAGAGGTCGAAGAAGACTTAGTGGGTCATCCAACAAATCCGACTCT
Organism: Geukensia granosissima; assembly: GCA_032357055.1. Lineage (NCBI taxonomy): Eukaryota > Metazoa > Mollusca > Bivalvia > Mytilida > Mytilidae > Geukensia > Geukensia granosissima. The sequence goes on from JAULBM010226715.1 coordinate 25,289, forward strand.
TTGACAATGGCAACAACCAAGTCTGATAGCCTTTCACCAGATAATGACCAGAGCTCTGCGAATCAGCAATACACATACATAAATTTGTCATCCCCCGAATCGCAGACTTGAAAGTTAAATTTGTATCTTGTAAGCTGGGATTTAAAAGCTTGCATGTTTCTAAAGTTGTAATTACGAGTTTCGCTTTTTTGTCATATTAAACAGTTGGAGATGTTATTTTTTGTCCAAAGGAGGCTGTTGAAATAATTGTGAAAGTTTTTGGTATGGATCTGCGTGACAATTACTTGTTGATTCTATTTGTATGGAAGTCGAATGTGCCATGCTTTCTAATGCAAGGGTATCAAAAATCGGAATATGTGATAAAAATAAAAACGTATTTTGTTTTCTTTCAGAACCACTGGTGCCTACTGGCCATGGTTCAAGCAACGATGGGGATCATGTTCTTATTCACACGGAAGGAAATAAACTGAAAGCTTGTGTGTATTGCCAAATAAATAAAGTAAAGACTCGCAGGGGATGGACGGTTAAGTCTTATTACATGTGCAAGGCATGCGATGTGCCTTTATGCAGGGGTCAAAGGGACTGCTTTTTCCATTACCACAATCTTATTAGCAGGAAAGTTTCAGGAAAGTCTGTTATAGAAAGAATACAATATATTCCAGTTGGACACATTTCTGATCAGAGGGTGGAAAATAGCGATGAATCACAATATACATTATAGCCCGTCTTTTAGCTGTTGAAACATGAATTTACCCACAAAATGTATAGCAAGACTTATTTCATTGACATAAATAATCACTCGGATCTGTTTTCCCTTTTCAGATCCAAGCATGCTAGAGACTAATAATCCTTTCACATTCAAGGACTCCAAACCATTAGCTTTCCAGAGATTGCAATCTGTAGGTCACGTTGTGGTACCAACGTTTGAAAGAAAACTCAGGCCATGTGCCTTTTGTACAATGTGTAAAATAAAAACAAAATCTGGATGGCGCGTATATACACGTTACAAATGTGCAGGATGTGATGTCCCGCTCTGTACAAAGCACCGAGATTGCTTTCTCGTTTATCATACCGCACTTTTGATGGAGATGAATTCGCCAAAGCAACAGGTTGATAACTGAGATTTTGATTGGGATCGTCAAAATTTCATGTTTTGGGTACTGTTTACTTGTATTAGGGTTAGTTGAGTGCTGAATGACGGTCAACCTTTGTTGGTTCATTTGTATAGCGACTTTTTATATGTATATTTAACTATGTAGGAGTTGGATATTTGTAATGAATTGTTACAATACTTTTAATTTTGTATTATTTCCTCATTAAAGCTTTTAGTTGAAAAGTTTATTTTTTTCCTTTCAGACGTTTACAACATGGGAAGTAGTCAACAAGAGGTGCTTGTACTTGCAAATATTGAAGCGTTGTCAGCTAAGGGTCACATGATTATGAATAATGAGGGCGGGAAAGCTAAAGCTTGTGTTTACTGCTGGTCAAACAATATAAAAACTAAAGCCGGTTGGAAAGCATATACGAGACACCGCTGTTCTCTGTGTGACATACCCTTGTGTACCAAAAATAGACCATGCTTTTATCTTCACCACAAAAAAATTTTGCCGTAATATATTGGATTTGATAAAATTTGGCGACATTCCCTTGTAATGTTGGAGCATGAAAGTGCCTGGTCTTATGACTTTGATATTTATTATCGGTATTACAAAATCCCGTTATATTGACTGTGAAGACGAAACGATGGACACGTGGTTGTAAATGAAATTTAAGGATGAACTAGTTTATCATTTTTATCATGTAAATAACAATTGTTGTATCGAATATGGTTCAAATTGAACATAGTTTTGATGATAGCGGTTTGGATGTGACAGAATTCTCTTCAGCCGATTCCCAAAACGAAATGTACCACTTCAACTGTTACAAATAATTTTTTTTTTGATTTCAGAATTTTCTATACAGTATAACTCAACCTACTTCAACGTCATCCAGCAATTAGAAAATTTAGGTCATCAAATTGTCAACACTCCAGATCGAAAACCGAAGCGATGTGTTTATTGTAAATCCATGAATATAAAAACCAAATTGGGACATCGAGCTTTCGCCAGAAATAAATGTTCTAAATGTAACGTTCCATTGTGTACAAAAAACAGATTTTGTTTTGCTCATTATCATTCGCAAATTCTTGAAAGACAGATGACCTCACATAATAATTAAAGAGCTAGAAATTCTAATGGTTATAGGCAATACCTTTGATGCTAAAAATTTCCCAGGTTGATTGTGTTTTGTTGTTGTTGAGATATGTATGTATTCTGGTGGACGTGAATATTTTGCTCCTTTTGGTTTTAGTCTGAGTAATATGTTTAAATGGTATCTCTTCTTGTGTACTGTTGCTTTCGTGAACTAGCACGGCTAAGCGTGTCGGTCCAGTTATATGCAGGATTCATTCCTCATCATTCATTAATATGCTCTCGTTCTGAAAATGCATGAAATATTTGTTGCTTTAGGTAAAGCAATATTCAATCAATCCTCTGGTTTTGAATTTCATCAACAAGTTTTAAAAGTTTTATTTAAAGACTTTCATTACCTTTTTTCTGTTAAAGCAGAGGTCATTTTTTAGTTAAAAGTATGTACTTTGCTTTCAGTTCTTTATCTTGTTTCATGCAGTATAGAGTTGAAATGATACGTTTTTTATTTTTCTAGTTGATTCTTATTTTGCCACTTGAATAAAATCCTTTGCCCTAGTATATTTAATAAAATCCGTTGCCCTTTCGTTT
>JAULBM010226716.1:0-17087 GCA_032357055.1 Geukensia granosissima
CAAAAAAGCAACATTTTGCATGACGTTCCTATTTTTCTGGTATAATATTCTGACACCATAATCGTGATTATGCCGAATTGGTCTCCTTTCCTCAATATTATAGCATATTTGTATACATATGAAAACAGAAAAAATAAGTCTTACCTTTGTCCATTTCAAGTTACAAGGAGGGATAAAACATAAAATATAAGAACTTCACAAATATTTATTTATAACGAAGCATACATCAGTGTTTAATAACTTGAAATATTTAACCGATTTTTGCGAGCAAACTATCACAGTAATATCGGGTTCTGGTTCATTATTGAATACCGTAATGAGACCTGTAGAAGGTGAATGGCTGTCACATGGACAATATTGCGACATCTCATATTTTTATATTGTTAAACTGTTTAAGAAAAAAATATTTTTATTAAGAGAGAACACTTAAAAGGACAGGGCGAAATAGAATCTTAGAATCTTTTATAATCTCAAGGACTTCATGTCACAAAATACCGGGTAAAACCGTTATTTATCCAAAAATAAACATCCTTATTAAAATATTCTGTAAATCTTTAAATATATATCACATTAGTGTTTCACACTGTCTCGTCACATGTACTTGATAAATGCAATTATCAGTATATATGTCTATAGACATAACAATAAACTACATTTTAGTTAAAATGATCAAATAATGATCAGAAAATTCGGAAATTTTATACCCATCGTTAATAACAGGTATCCAACTTTGACGATACTATACTTTTCAACGTCCTAGTTATGGTATTTCGCATTCCACATGCAGATAAACAAAACACCATGCCACTCTTCGACTTATCTTTAAAAAAAGCGTATGTACCATTTGAGCCATGTGATGCATAATCATTAAAATGGTAAATGTACTTCATTAGACCGTTACAAGCAAATCAAAAATATGTGTCTGTTCTTTTGCATCCTTAAATCTAAATAAGATTATATGTTTTATGTCGCTCTTTATTCTGTGATCGAAAAAAAATGCATAAAAATTACCCAAACTCGAATTCATTCACTACAAAATACATACTTTATCATATGGAAAGGGAACTTGTATTTAAATACTGTTAATGGAAATTCCTCATGATAAAAAAGCCGTCCAAAAAATTTGAAAATGAATGATTGACAGAAAACATGTGTAGCAGTAATGATGATTGTTTAAACACTACTAACCTTACATAAATTTGCAAAACATGTATATTTCATAAAACAATATTTTACTTTGTATTTTACAGAAATGTATTGTACATCATAGTTCCTGATGTTCCCCCCCCCCCCCAAAAAAAACAGTGATAGGAGTTTACCCTTAAGAAAAAAATGCACAATGTACAGTGAATAATCATTACTCTAAAAGAAAAAGACACTAGTTTCCGTCATCCGGCACTAATTTGGCGTTTGGAATACTTAATATATTTTTACTTTCTATGGTCCTTTCATCTTCTTTCTCTGTAATAAAAGTGTTTCCTCGTATGTTATTTTCATTTTCTTTATTCTCATTAATTTCATTTTTACTGTTTTCATCGTTAGCTAAGTCAGTGGAAATTAAATTGTCTACTTCCGGAGTAACACTCGGTAATTTAATGCTGCCTACTTGCTTTTCATTTCCGTTGCAAATATCATTTTTTCGTTCATTTATATCATTATTTTCATTTTGTTTATGTGTATCAGCTTTATTTGAGGCACCGGATTTAGATTTGTCGTAAACAACAGCAGTATCTGTAGTGTTACTAGATAACTGTATTATTTTTATGGACATCTCCATATTTTCAGATTTGTCGTCTGCTTCTGGGTCTTTGTTTGCGTTTTGCGTATCATCCTGTTTTTCTTCATAAGATTCCTCTGGTATAGGTGATTTAGGGTTTTCAATCTGTTGGTGATGTTCTGTTTCATCTTTTACAGACAACTGTCCAACAGGTGTTGGCGGAGGCTGCTTGATCACAGAAGAGTCGTCCATAAATGAACGAGATTTTTTATATGTCATTTTTGGCACTGATACACCCGTAACACTTGGAAGGACCGATTCTTTCTTCTGTGGAGGCGGTGTTTTAAACCCTTTCAGGGTAACGATTACGCCTTTCCCTACAATACAAACGTACGTTAAATGAATATTGAAACATTTTTTGCAAAGTTAATTAAAAATAAACCACACATTTTATCAAAGTTTAATTAAACAGTGGACAAAAGAATTTTAAATTCAAACGTTTTTCATGTTGAATTTAGAACTTGGAAGTGAATGTTTTCAATACACTTTTATTTTTAAAAGAAAATAAATGCTTTTATTCACTTTCGGTATTATACACTTTACTCAAACTCATGTTTGTACATTGCATTTATATTATAGAGCAAGCATGTTAAGCATTGAGTATATTTTGTTATATGTATTCTGAACAGACAACAGTTAAGTTTACAAGATACATAATATCAGGTATTAGATATACAAGTATATAATATTAATCTAAGTTGAGAGAGAATACCATATTTTCAGATTATTAGCAATAAGACTAATTTGTATACTGATTTTTCTCGCAGACAAGAAACTAAGTACAGTGGCACCGTTTTAGCAGGAAACTAAACCAAGAGCTACTATCATAGGGAAGACTTCAGGACGAATTTTGTTCTCTGTAATTTTTATTAAGCTTATTGGTGACATGCTTGCCTGTTAATCGAATTATTAAACTGTGGGACGTATAAACTTTATAACTTCTCATCGGATAACCTGATATACAATCTTAATAATGATAGCAATATCAATTATCACAACATTATGGTTAAGAGGCTCCAAACGAACCTGCTGAATTTAAAAAAAAAAACGTCAGCCCAAGGCCTTCACTTTGGAAACATACTAGCTCTTGAAGTACTTATTCGTGATAGAAAGGCAATTATGTAACCGATGCAATCAAATTCAAAGATATATAAAAAGAACGGGGAAAACGGGAAGGAATATGTCCGAAAAACACTTGAGAAAACGGGAAGGAATATGTCCGAAAAACACTTGAGAAAACGGGAAGGAATATTTAAGAAAAAAGGAAACAAAAAAGTGACGGAATATGTCAGAAATACATCTTAACAAAATGGGAAGGAATATTTCTGCAAAAATGGAAGCAAAAAGGGATCGAATATGTCATAAAATCATGGAAACAATCCTGGAACAAAATAACCAGCATATGCTAGCAAAATGAAGCACGCGTTGTTAACACATTTAATACGAATTTAGCAAAAGCAAAACAACATGTATTAGCATAAGCATATATGTAGCAGTCTAATTAAGAGACACTACTCTAGACGTCACGAGTCGGAATACCTGTTATAAACAACTCATTTTGCAAAAATATTAGTTTTTCAATCAAACTGCTGTTAACATTTTCTTTGTTCTCACTTTCATCTTTCAATATATTTGTGGAAGGGCTGGATGTATCATTTCTTGCACTTCTGGGACGACCACCAGAGGGTGATATGGAAGATAGTAACCTTTTAGAAGGCGCAGTCGACGGTCTCTTTTGTTTAGAATCTCTTTCCTTTGGTTTCTCATCTGCTTGGTCATCAATATCAGACCTTGGCGTATCTGTAAAAATGAAATATCATCAGTTGGACGTTCTTGATATACTATCATATTAACATGACAAAATTACTTAATGTGTCCAGTTTATTGGTGTATTTTGTATATCTCAAAATCTGAAAGAAGTCAAACTATAACGTATCACGTGCCGTATTTTGATGACTTCACGATGAAAATCTATCATGAGCTTTCTAAACAGAAATGGAGATTTGGTTGTTGGAAAATCTATAACTAAAATGGTTTAGGAATTCGAAGATACCAAAGGGGCAGACAGAAATCGTTAAGTTGGAAGACAGAGAAGTCCATTCTTGTTGGGCTGTTGGTATAACATAAAAAGTGTTTACATAAATGAAAAGATTGCAAAAGCCCCCTGTAGGTTAACAGCGAACCTGTCCCTGACTGATAAAATTTCATATAAAATAACCATTCATAACCAGAACTTTTCCCTCCTCCCTCAACAACACGTTTTACTACATTTTGTATGATCAAATCTATCAAATTAAGCGTTGACTTGCGAGTGATCTTTCCCTGGACATATTTTTGTTGCATTTGCAAGGAATGTGATTATTGGAAAAAATAATTATTCTTAGCAAATTCCACATGTTTTAGAATAATTATATAAATTAGAAAAAAAATTACATAAATGCCTTTAATTTTTCTGTTCAAAATTGATAAATAAAGTACCATAAATTTCATCGGCTCTTCCTTTTGATACAGAGGTAACCCTTACATTTGTTTGGATTCCTGTTTATTTAGATTTTTTTTGGTTCTGATGTTTATGCTTATAAAGTCTCATTATATTGTAACCGAATTTCGATTATTAGGATTTCGAGCACTGCTGACGAGTTGTAAATCAACGAAATGGCCTAACAGTGCATCAAATGGATATTGGTCTTTGTGATACATTTATCACATTACTGAACAATACTGTGTCTGATGAATTCTAGATTTTTTTTTTTGCTTAATTGTATTTTGCATAACCTATCAACTGAATACCCACCAGGTGGCGCACCGGGTGATTCTTCACTGCGCTCCCGTAGTCTGTTGACTGCAGGACCAGACATAAAACATTCTAATGGATTACCACGTGGCATATATACCCCATAAACCTGAAAACTCTTTACATCCATCAATCGTGCCCTAAAATACAAGAAGCATAATTTATCCTTACCTTAAAATAAGGTGTTCTTGTAAATGATTATTGAAGTTAAAAACTTTAGAAAATTATGCTCACCAAGAAGAAAGGTACCAAACAGCATTTGTCACTTTTCAAAGTTTTATGTTTTGACTTCATTGTGTCAATTGTGGGTCATCATTTAAGAAACCTAACCGACAACTGACAAACCTTACATCCAAAATCAAGATGCTCGTACGAAAAATACTCAGGCGTACATGTTTTAATTCTCACAACAATATTTGCAAACTTTAAATCAACCACAGTATCATGAAATTACACTTCGAGAAGGAAATGTCATTTTTATAATTTGCCTTTATGGAATATCTGAATTAATCGGTTCTTTATTTACATAAAGTTTAATGTTTAACCCGTCAGCAATATGAATACTCTTTCGTGTGTTGAGAATAAGCACCATGTGGGGTCTTAACAAAGGAGATATTTGTCCAAAGAGTACCTGCGTTTTTCCTTTAGCTTCAAAATAAGAGGGATCTTTATTAGTTTTATAAAACACCCAATCTCAAAAAATGTCCTAAACAAATAATAAGAAGATACCAAAGGGTCAGACATAAATCGTAAAATTCAGATGACAGACAACAACATGACCAACAAAATGAAATGAAACATAATATGCAGGTTTAGAAATCCTTAAATTGATGTTTAACATAATAAATCCTAATTTTAGCTCTAAGTTTTCTTTTGGTTGTGTTGTCAGTCATAACATTGTTTTTTTTTATATTATTTATTGTTGATTACATATTTCTAGTTGACCTGAACAGGAGGAGTGTAAGATTAATACAAACCTGTAGTCATATGTTTGTGGTTGTTTAAATTGTCATTTAATGTTATTTGTTCACCATTTTTTAATAGATTAATTCTATTGTCGTGTTTTATAAATAGTTTCGCATACCTATTTTGGAGGCCTTTTACAGCTTCCGTTCTGGTATGGATTACAGTTCATATCCGAATGCCGTAATGGGACCTTTAGAAGTTTAATTTGGACTGTTATTTGGTAAATGGAAGCCTCATGGACAATCATGCCACACCTCTTATTTTTATACAAAAATCGTGAAAAACCCTTGCAGGTGTTAAAATGAACATTTACCTGTTGTACCTGGCACCTGTTAAGAAGGCGTGGTTAGTTTCTCCTTCACCAGAGAGACTTACTGTGGATTGCCTGAAATCCAAATATATTACTAATATAAGAAAAAATACCTTATCTTTTGAAATTACAAATATAAAACACGTGTATTTGAGATAGAATGCGAGTTTGATATAATCATTTAAGCATGTGAAAATGGTGTTAACATATTTCTTTTCTAGTAATTCATAATCGTTTCATTAAAAATCTGTTGTCAAAATCGTCAACATTTATTAACAAATTACCTAGCTCTTATTTATTTTGGCAACTGTAAATCGTTTCTTTTTTATAAACAAAACATTCACACTATCCTAGTCACGATTTTGTTGTTTGACTTTCGTATTAAATTTTTACGGCGGGTTAACGGGGCGTATCCGTCACTTATTGCAATTCCACAACGTCTACTTTGCTTTATGGGACTGTCGCTATTAAAATTAAACTTTATCCGTGGGCCATAGAATATATATGCGACTTACTCTCTGCTTAAGCCTGGAGTCTGTGGAGGTACTGCAATAGATGAAAATGTTAAAAACTGAAATATTAGAAAACGTGGGATGAGCTTGTGTGATGTACTTATGGAATGTTATACATATATTAAACGAATCGCTACATATTGTGACCATTTCATTTTTACGTGCCACAAGTTAAACATACGTTTGTCTCAGAAAACAACCCCCAAAAAGGTGACTGACGTTTAACTATTTTCAAAAACAATAACAAGTTTCTTAAAGTCATAGCAGACGCTAGGATTCTTAGAACCCTTTGGCAAAACATGATAGGGGTCCAGTGTGAATATTTACTTTACAAACGGAAACAAATTTTGATTATTTGCAATAGAATCTTCTATCCATGGCTGCCTTTTTTGCTTAAGTGGTAGCATGCTCCTCACACTCTCCAGTCGGGTCAAAACTCAGATATGTTTTTTTTTTTATTTCTGCTCATTTGCTAATCACAAGGTAGGAACATAAACATTATCAAATCTCATATCACTATTCAATCCTTTTCCCGCGTTTAACAAGACGAGATGTCAGCACTCTCATGTGACCTTAACTATGAATTTTTTATTCGTTTCTTTTTGTCGTCTGTCTTTTGTAGAGTATCGATTCCACATTGGTCCTTGATCTGATCTTGAAAGTCGTTTTAATGCTTTTAACTCATATGATATGATACCAACCGTAGGTTGATCTTATAGTTTTAAAGTAGATCGATTGGTCTGTTTTGATATAATATTGACACAAAGAAATATGACATAGATTTGACATAAAAAAATGACAAAAAGCCAGGGTTGAAAATCAAACTATGAACATTTAACTGAATCAATATTTTGATTAAAATCTAGCCCACAGTCCGCCCTAAATGCAAAGAAGAAAATCACTTTTGTTTTGTATGTATTTTAACGAGTTGTGTTTGCTCTATAACAATAATATTAGAATACAAATCAAAAGCATGTTTTTTACTGTAATGGAAATTTATCTGTTTGATGTGTGTGGGATAAACACAGACATAGTTATTGTTATCTGTTGTACTTGGGCTATATACCATACATAAGTAAAAAACAGGACATTTTTGATGACCTTTGGTGTACTTAGACCTAATAAAAAGACTCCATAAATAATAATAAAACCAAGACTATATAAATGAATTTGACAATACAACAATAAAGTATCTCTGGGGGTATCTCTGTATTTACTGAAATTGGAGTAAATAATAAAACCTACAAGAAATATAACACAGAATACTCAATTCAAGCCATATGAGTGAGAATACAGAAATCAAATAAATAGATGTAACTATCGTGAATATGATGGATTTTTCATTAAGAATGACAAACTTTCTGATGTCCTTATTTCAAGACATGCTAGAACACAAAATAATCAAAACCATCGACAAGCTATCGTTAAGTGTACAATATAGAAGCATAATTCTAAAAATTACTTCGAAATTTCAACAAATTACAACAAAATGGCAGAATCAGTAAAAGTAGTGTTGCGGATATCTTCAGCACAATGTAACTGTAAGGCTGTACATTACCAACAAAATACCTACAATGGACACTCTCAACTTACATTTAATGGCTGAACCCTCTCGTCTTTTCTGGTACGCATTGATGGGTGCTGAGTTACATCTTTGTCGTGCCCTTAACAATCTAAAATATGCATCAGATAAAGGTTGTAGGTAAATCGTCGGGCCTTATTGGTGCACAGGTAAAAACATGTCACCCACAAAGCGATGATTTAGTACGAAAAGATGAAAAAGGAATTCTTAAGGTAAATAAAAAACTTCTATAAAATGGCACAATCTATATGTTTTAGTATATAGATGAAAAGATTTGAATGTTTTCAAAACATTTAACATCGTCTGAAATGAATGAGTAGAGAAACTGGACTATGCAAACATGCCAATTCATAAAACATATAACAATAAATTCTGCAGCGCAATTATTAAATCTGAATGTTTGTAATGTTTTTGACAAGTGTGTTATCTGAGAGAGATGCTATATTCAATGTGTGCAACCACAGTGCTTACAACAATATATGCATCCTGCAACGATGACATTGGTCTAGACGAAAGGCAAAATGGAGCAGAAACAATGTTATAAGAGATTTTAAACAAAAAAAAACAATAGTTAAGTGCTGCATTTTCCTTCAAATTATTGAAAAAATCGTACGTGTATTATATAGAAAATCGCTACTGAAAACAATAATGTAAACTGAGCACAAAGTACCAAGAAAATTAAAGAATTTTAAAAAGCATTCTAATTAAAATTAGATCTAAGCACTTGCTCTTCCTTATTATTTGTTTTATTTTTTGGTCGATTCGTGGGAGATCTAAGGACATCCCATCTGGGTTCACGTCATAGGTCAAATTTACGAAAGCATCAGCGATGTGCCTTACTGAGGCGACGGTGATTTGCCTGGCATTGCGCTTTGATAAAGCTCCGAAACGTTCCGAAGGGAAATAATTAACCGCAGACATGAACTCTGATGGGATATCCTTAGATCGACCAAATTAAAAAACAAATAAAAAATAGGAGCGAGTGCGGAGATCTAATTTTAATTAGATTGTTTAAAAGGCATCTTAAAACAGTATCATGCGAAGATACAGTTTGTATCATGCATACAATAAAAGTGATGCTACAACATCAAGACATGTAACCCATCCCATCATCTTAAAACACCTGGTACACCCTAAATCATATACTAAATTGTGTGCAAAAATGTTTGATTATGATTCACAATATTTTGTTGATACACACATTTGCAAACACGTGTTACATCGTACATGTCGAATGCATCTATAGTATCCTTCAACAAAATAATACTACAAGTTTAAAAGATTCGTTAAGTACTGAACTCGTTCATAAAACATTGAAAAATTCGAAAAGTATAAACTGAAAACAGATTGATCTTATGAACTTGTCAAAATATTTCAGCACAACATGAAATTGATCATTTCTATCATAGAAAACCTTACACCAAATACAATGTTTGTATATAAACTTGAAGTCAACATGATATTGCACATTCGACATTGGATTTCCAAACGGATTCTATCCATCGCCGTGACAATGGACATTCAAATATATTCTACGTGTATTTGGATATAATATTTTTAAAATATTAAATGTACAGTTATATTTATTTGACATTTACATTTGAATGTTCAATGTCTTTTTGACATAGGACGTTCAATTTGAATTTCACTTTATATACAAAGTATGGGTATAACAAGTCTCTTTTTCGATATCGGACTTTGGCTGTTTTTTCGGTTTGTTTGGGTGTGAGTTACTTCGTTTTGCAATGTTTGGATCTCAGCTTCTTATGTCTTGGTTCTAATACTACTGATGAAAGGTTACTCCTTGAAATGTAAATATAGTATATCGAAATTTACCATATACTTTCAACATTATTAAACCTGTATTTTATATGTTCAGTATCATGTTAACTTCTAGTATAAAAATAGTGTATTTTACCATCATGCTACGTGCGTTACCGAAGTGTTTGAGTACATGTACATAAATTTAAAGACCTGTTCGCTTCCAGATTAAAACTACTGACATCCATGCATTGCATGCAACGAACGTCTCAGAATAAACAAAAAAATGATTTAGGTTTAAGTTTATGAAGAAAAGTGCTATTAGCAACCAAAACGGAGGAACGCGTTATAGGTTCCATAATATGTCTGAAATGTTGAATATACCAATTACACAATTTAAAATATATTGGATTTGTATTCTGAGAATTGATACCTTATTCACCATGACAATTTACGTGTGCACGTGCGAAAATACTAAAAATTACTTTGTTGGTACTTACAATTTATTCTGAAAATGAAATGTGGACTTTTTAAGCTCTGTTGCTTTAAGCTTTGAATGCAAAGCAAGTGATTAATGTGATTTCATTTAATTATAACCTAGTGATACGTGAACATACATGTACAAATGTTGTCCACTGAGCCATATTAAACGGCAAATCTTCAGATTACAGATTATGACGGACGCTCACCTGTCTCACTGTGCATGTAACGTCAGATACAGTCTTTGTTTATTATGAAACTTATAAGGTCAGGTAGGTAAAGTCTTCTCATATGCATACTTTGTCAATACGGTTGTCTTTGTCTATCCAAAGGACTATTTCAGTTTCTCATTCGATGTTCGTGTAGTTTTAGTTAGATTATTTTCATTCTTAGTTATCATTTTTATTCTTAGTTTTTATATAGTAACTAACTGCAGTTGATTTTAATAACTAGTATAAAAACTAAAACAAATAGAGGTGTAAAAATGACCTCATAGGTAAATAACAAATTATTTTCTACAATACGATAATCCCCTTTTAAGATGATGGTTCTTCACAGTTAAGAGAAACAGCATCCTACTATCCAATTGGTCACTGTTTTTTACCTTTGCTAATCAATGTATATGGGTGTATTGAATATTGTCATTAATGTTCTGGGTTGTAAATATCCACCATTCCAAGATTCTGATAAATCAAGTTAATTTTATTTAAAAATATATAGTTGTTTGTCCGAAATATAAATCTGCAGGAGGTTTGTATAAAACTTTGCCTATACGCCTATTCAATAAAACTTATAATTTTACTGTCATTTAAGAAGCTATTACCCCTCCAATTCTTTAAGTCCAATAGAACATATCTGTTACAGTTCTTGTCCAAACAGACATCCCCGAAAACATGCAGTTCCACATAACCTCCCCAAAAAACCCCATTATCACGAAAATCCTGAGACGCGTGTCGGAGGTGTTGCGGACAATGTAGTTCAGAAAGACAGATAGACAGACGAACATGGTAAACCCTAAATAAATTCATCTGTGGGGTTATGATAAACAGTAAATATACTTGATACTTAAAATAAAAATATTTTAAAGCAAACTTCAGTAAAATCTAAACAATAAAACACAAATGTGATAAGCTTACGTTGTTCTGGTAGGTCTGCCTAAAATAGGGGTTGGGTCTGTTTGAGACATGACTGGTAATTCAGTTGCAGACAAATATTGATGTGGTGTCGTCTGCCTGTAATACAGAGAACCGCCTCGTTTTGGTGTACCTGACAATCTACCAGAAGGCGTTGGTGTTACTGCTCTAGATCCGGTAAAGCTGGAATCATTGTCAAGCTGCAGAGAGGATAATTTGGTATTAAATGCATGCAAAAATAATTCAAAATGCGGGCATTCCTGATGTAATACTGAAATAGAAGCTCAATATAATATATAATATATAATAATTATCAAGTACCATAAGCAACATAAGTGTAGATGTTTCATACAAGGTCAATAATTTCAAAGGAATAATTCATTTCAAGTATATTAAAATGAAACAGAATAATTTAGGACTGCCATGTGTGTGTTCAAACAAATGTAACCCAAAAGGCCAGGTGAGCTAAACATTTACAAACGAACCATAATCACTCAGATGGATTCCTTGAAATGTACATATATAATATATACCTAAATTTCCCATATTTATTTAACATTGGTAATTTTGTATCAAGAAACACTGTGACATAAACTAACAAGAATTCTCTACCACAATAATGACACTTGCCTTCGCACCTTAGGTTTTCAAAGTCCAGTGTAGAATACCCATGCGAGAGATCAAAAGTGCATAGTCCAAAGAGACAAGACAAATCAGAAACAAACCAAAAGATAAAACGCAAACAAAAGGAACAAAGGCCCTGAACACACGAACTCCCCTAAAAACCGGAGTGGGATCAGGTGCTTATCCCCTGTCTTGCGTACAACACTCGTCCTGCTTAACCAGGTATATCAAGAAAGATCACCAAATACCTCGTCAAATACCTCTGTCAAAGTTAATAAACATTCCATTAAAAAAATGTACGACGTTATTGAATTTTGAATGAACATGAAAAATGATAAAACAAGCATTATAAGATGACAATAAATTAAAAACCTAAAATCGGAACACAGTCCTGCTGAAAATCGTTAAGGATACTATAAATTAAAACATTTTCAAAATGCTTCCTGTTACGATTGGTTCCCTTTAGCCCAGTGTTTGCAGGTGAGAAGATGAAATGTAAATGTTTACGCACCCACGGAAGACGCCAAGTAATGGCAAAAGCTCACATGACCTTTGGCAAGGTGGCCTGTCATTTTAAAGATACTTAGCATTGATATATGTTAATTCAAAGACAACAGAATAGGTTATTAAGAAACAACCAAAAGAAACTGTACACTCTAGTACCGACCAAAACTTTAAAACCGAATGTGATTCGAACGTTTTAATTTGCTTAGTATTCCTAAAATTAGTTATTCATTTCTGTATCGGGTATGCCTAGCTATGAAAATGATATATGTTACCTGCTTTTTTTATAATTATGCTTACAACAACTGGGCCGATCCAAGTTATCGTGTCTTACAAATTTTAATCCTAACAGCTTTAGCCATAGACCCATAGTCATGAAGGCTTTAAACCAGCGCAGTTGCATTTGGTTTAACACAGTTTAGAATTTCCTTTTTTGCCAGATAAATATAGATTTTAAAATGTCACTTACTCTCTGTTTTGATATGCCGAAAAACAATTGGCAAATAATGTGCACCAAAACAATTAGTGACAATTTAAACAAGAACGTTTCGATCCGTGAAGTTCCTTCTGATTTTCTGAGATTAGAATGCTACTCGTGCAAAATTGTGGGTTTTTTCAGCTAAAGTATTGTTTTTGTCATTCATGAAGTATGTCAGCCAGAAATTTTAAAAATATAAAATTTTTCAAGTCCTCATGACATAATTTTATACACATAAACCTAATTTTGATTATCATAGACATAAACTTTTTATATCAACGACACAGGGTATAAAATTGGGCCCTGATCACATTTATGAGTTTATTATATGTGCCTTGCTACATAGGACTGCAATTTAGGTCTACGGTGACAAGGTTCCGTGATTTAAGCTACACCCTAAGAACGCGCAAAACTTTCAATTACAGTCATTATCCAAAAGCCTCAATTCATAAGAGTCTTGTTCACTAGGTCAAAAAGGGCTTACAACTTGTCATATTTATAACAAATATAAATGTTAATAATCTTAAGTCTGACATATTGAAGGTTGTATATTTATTTTAAATAGAGCTGTATTGGGACCTTTTATCACCAAAGTGTTGAAGTAAGTATAAAGTACTTGGTCTCCCTTTACGACTTTTGTACAAGTATTTAAACAATCATGTTTCAACTTAAGTACATTGTATCTATAGATGGTTAAAACAATATCAGGTATGACTCTAGATCAAATGATAAAGAGGATTGAAATATTTACATAGTTTGTTAAATTTTCATATTTTAATCAGATTTTAAGTGGTATAGAGTTATTAAAGTTGGTAAAGTGAGATTGTTGTGTTGATTGTATTTTACCTCTTATTTTACTTATTATGTAACAGGTACATTGTAGATATAAGATATATTCAGCGATACCATGTCAACGCTTAATAAAGCAGGTATTCATTCTGTCTACTTCAGACACAGCAGTTACAATCAAGTTACAACAGAAAGTGCATGCCACACATTCTTCACAACACTACTTGATGATAAAACACGATTGTACTGCTTGAACAAAACACAAAAAACTACCATAAGCAAAATAGGAAACAAAAACATTAAATCAATTGTTCACTGAAAAAAATGGGGAAATGAACATTCGAATAATCTTTTATCGGAGGAAATGTTAGGATGAGGATGGACTTGTTCTTACATGTTTCTCAGAAATATGCAAATGTCGAGATGAATACACTAGATGAGCGTTTCATCTGGTCGAGAAAAGGGATAAAAAGCAAATAAAACTAGGTTCAAATCTTCAGAACTGATTCAGTAAGGTAGGAACAAATAATTATTAGAAAAGACATAAACGTTGAATACGCAGTACCAACATCTATGGATAATGCTAAAATAAATGACCTATACATTTATCAACAGTCTGGTTTTTATACACTGACAAAGCCATGAAAGATATATCTCGTTCGAGACCAAATGCAGTTACCCAGATATAAAAAAAATCCAATCATGTTGGATGGAAGGATTATAAATCATGAATTCTTAAGGATTGCAACAGGTCAAACGAAAGAGTTATTATGTTTCAAGAGACTCTAAATCTGTCGTCGGTAACCTAAAAAGTACTCATTAAAAGAGTAAAACACCCTGTGATGAGGACTTTTACATACGGCCAAACAAAACATGTTATACACCTGATAGTCTGAGTTTGAAATTAATAAAATTACCTTGCAAGGACTAAGAAGTCGGTGTATGAAAAGAGGATTTTCTCCACTGTGTGTGACCTCTCTATTGGCATCGACTACCCAACCTGGAGAGCCGTATCTTTCAACGAAGTCCTCATCGAACTGTCTGTCAACCGCCTCTTTTATTTGTTGGTGGTGTTTTTCATCCTTGTTAAACGAGTATGGACTTAGTGGGTGCTTCTTGCTTCCTAAAAACAATAAATAATATTGTTAATTTTTAGAATTGTTTATCTCTAATAATTTGTACAAAGATAGACAAATTTGACAATAAAACACACAAACGACAACAAAACAAAAAATGAAGAAAATTATAAAATACGGGTTAATTAATGTTGAAAAAAATATGGAATAGTTTGATAATGCAATAAATAAAATTTTACCATGCAAAGATACATAAGTACTGTGAATTTTTATATGTTATATGAACATTTCAATAAGTAACTTTTCATCAACAGCATAGGAAGGCCGAAATCCCCCAAACATTACATAGGAAGGCCAAAATCCCCCAAACATTACATAGAAATAATGGTAATGGGTGGTGATTTTAAGTGCTAGGTGTCTGGCTCCTTTACATTTTCCGAAACAGGTGTCATTAAAACCTAGAGAGTAAATCAATGACAAAAGATTACAATATTACTATTTCAAACATTATTATTCATCATTTGACATCCAAGCCCTGGAAAATGCATGTCAGAACCCAACAAACACGCATGAGTAGTACGGAAGCCGATTAGTGCCACAGGGGGAATGTTTTTAAATTTCTAACTCGTTTTAACGACTTAGTATCTCGTTATAACGACATAGCTAACTCGTTTTAACGACTAAGTATCTCGTTTTAACGACTTACTAACTCGTTACAACAACTTAGTATCTTGTTATAACGACTTACTAACTCGTTATAACGACATAGCTAATTCGTTATAACGACTTAGCTAACTCGTTTAAACGACTTAGCTAACTCGTTTTAACGACATAGCTAACTCGTTTTAATGACTTATTATCTCGTTACAACGACTTACTAACTCGTTATAACAACTAAGTATCTCGTAATAACGACTTACTAACTCGTATTAAGGACTTAGCTAACTCGTTTTAACGACTTAGTATCTCGTTTTAACGACATAGCTAACTCTTTTTGTTTCACAGGTAATTTAAAGTTTACGGACATTTTATGACATGTAAACATACATAAAACCATACAAATAATGTACTGTTGGAATGATCAATGTATGAGTATCTCAAAACATGTCCTCTTTTTAAATTTTATTAATTATCAAAAAAGTAATAGCAAAAATTCTAGCCCAGCCTTTACCTAAATTTTGACTTTCAACTATTATACTGATATCTGTATGAAGTTTTCATACATTATTTGTACATAATTTAATTAATCTTAGAAGTTTATTAATTTTTATAACCTCAAAGTCGTTATTTCTGATACCAAAAATCTTGAAAAACCAGGATTTTGAAAATTTCAGATTTTTTCAGTTTTCTCCATTAATAATGAAAATCATTTTCATAATGCAGCGAATTAATTAGATGTTTTCAGACAATAAAGCGATTTATTTGAATAGTGCTATATATAAGCCATCTTATAAGCACAAGAAACCTATACTAAATGGTTGTTCCACTCCAAGTTTTTTGAAAATTGTACCCTTACCCCTAGAAAATTTAATCATATCTATTCAAATACTAGTAATGTATATCAAAGCACCTCATATATGTCTTTAAATAGTGTCAATACCTAGAAAATGATTAAATGAAATAAAATAGGTGCGTTAACAGATATAATAGTCCAGATTTCTTCTTAATTTTTAGAAAAATGGGTGATTTACGAAATATAGATTTTTTTCAAAATTAAGTATTTTTTTTGCCCAAGGTACTATTTTTATTGCATAAACGCATTTAAAATGATAACTGATTAATAATATTTACTTTTTATTGTTTTTAAAATAAGTTTAGTGACAATAATTACCAGTTTTCTTAGAAAATAAATTCCAGCCCTTTAACTATAAATCCTTGGGCATACAACATGATTTTACTGGAGTTTTCTTTACTACCATTTAACAGAATAATTTTACATTTGATGGGCAACAGAAATATTAAATGGAGCTCTCGAGAGTATAAATTTTCATATTCAAGTTCCAAACCAACCTTTTCAACAGAATGCATATAAAAAAATTATATTATCTCATTGAAAAACAAAAACATGATTATATTTATTAAATTGAGGAAGGGTAAGGGCAAGGTTTTAAGGTTTTATTTCACATCTATTTACAAGAATGTCAAAGTAAGGTACCTATTGGATAAATGGTTCATTGAATTATTGAAAAACACCAAAACACTTTAATGTAAAATCACAATGACATCTTATTTATATGCCAATAGCGTACAAAATAGCACAAAATGAAAATTTGCAAGAATTATCCCTACACTGAGTAAAAT
>JAULBM010226827.1:0-17087 GCA_032357055.1 Geukensia granosissima
AAATCGGATGAAGCGTTTTTGAGTTAGTGTACGACGTGTTGCGGACGGACGGACAGACGGACAGACGGACGGACGGAGTCGAGCGGTTACTAGACCTGCTTCCGCCTTCGGCGACGCAGGTAAAAATGGTATTAAGGTATGGATACAGTATCAATGTTTGTGCCATATAAATCAAATTCACTTAATTCAAGTGGAAATTCTCTTTAATCTGCAAATAATTCTAATGTTAATATTTGTAATTTTAGCATTTTAAAAATTTAAGCTATTTTTTTTACTTTTCCTCAAAAGAAGTGTTGTTCATAATTTCTGCAAAAATGATTTAAGTAAGAAAATATAAATAAGCTGCTGTACAATAAAGTGCACAGAAAATTGACTAAATAGAAATTTCAGAGGCATCTGACCTTTATTTACAAATGGTAGTAAAAAAGACATTTTTCAGTAATTATTCATTAAATTGTTACCACCTATATATATATTTTAACTCGTTTTAAGCAAAATGGGTCACCATAGTTTAAGTTTGAGGTAAAGGTAACATGAGAGGGAGAAAGGTCTTGTCCACTTTTCTGGAAATCTTTTTAAATTTTTTCAATTTTTTTGGTCATAAATTGCATTATACATTTTTCTGATCCCATTCCCTGAGCCAAAGGTATTCAGATCCTATAACTTAGTGAGTATTAAAAATAACATACATTTTCAAAAAAAGTTTATGACACCAAAGATTGGTTGATTGATTGAATGAATGATGTTTAAAGTCCAGCAGCAAATATTTCATGGATAATTCAGGATGAGTGCATATAATAATGAGTAATGATGATGAATAAATCCAGTGCTATGTACTAGACTGACATGCTGGTCTGGATTTTTAACAAGCTAGCTCACAAAAGCAACAGTGCTTCTCTACTCAGACACATTGTTCAGACTCTGCGGCAACCAGTTTTTGTTCTTACTCTAAATGCTGCGTGCTTAGCGGAGAAGCAGCAAATATTTCAAAACCTTTGGTATGACCCAGCGGGGGATTGAACCAACAACCTTCCTCACTTGAGGCAAGCACCCATACACTAACCATTACACCGAGCGATCAGCAAAGATTGTTAAAAATGTCAGGAAACAAATATAGCAAATGTTTGAAAATAGCTGTTGAGTTTTGGAGTTTTAGTTTTCCAAAAACAATAAGAAGTGTAAAATAAAATTTGTTTAAATTGTTAAAAAAATTGAAAATATTTGACCACTATTCCTTATTAAATTAAAATGCTTCGACATTTTTCTTAGAAATGACAAAACCACAACCAACAGGTGTTACAAATGACACAACAAGTATACAGGTGTAACAACACTAAAGAAATTCACTTTTACACCTGTCAGTCCAAATTAAAAGCCAAGCTTGATTTCTGAATGTGCAACTGTGCAATATCCTGTAAAATGTGGTCTCATCGCCATGAAAATTGACAGCAAAGCGTTACAAATGTCATGATTTGTCCACAAAAACTGTCATTTTGTCAATTTAATGTAACATATAATAATATATTCTCAAATCAATAGCTTTCAATGTATTATGTCTGCTGATGACTCCTGCTTGGTTTTGGCACTGCACTATAAGGCTTTTGTTTTGTGATGTTGCTTATTTGGTACAATCCAGGCACTTGGAACAATCCTCAAACATTCCCCAGCTGATAGATTTTCCTAGAAAATCTGATGTCAAATAGCAAAAGGACCTTATAGAGCAGGAGCCACACCAAACAGGAGTCATTGGTGGACATAATCTACTATTCCTTCATCTTTTCTCAAATACTGTACAGTCAAACATCAACAACTATAATACCTAAGATATAAATTGAAATTGCTTGTGTTTGAGGACTGTTCCAACAAGAGACAAAGAAAGAGAAAATTTCCCAGAAGAAACCCCTGCTACCCATGGATTATCTGCCCTTTGAATAAGCTGGACTTAAATTCCTTCTTATGTAGGTATCCACACATTGTGTTTAATCATGCTAATATTTTTGTTAAGTTTTGTTGAAATCCATTTAACGGTTTGAGAGGAGATGCACTTACAAGATATGTTGACAGACAGACAGACAGACTGGATGATTCCTAAATACACCTCAAACTATGTTTGCAGACATCTATTATAAGGGTTTTAACTGATGAATTGATCGAAAAAAATAGGTGTCAGGTATCAATGGTGTTTTTATGCAATTTGAGGTTCAACTGTTTATACAATAAGCTCCAGCTGCTTGACCACCCAAATAGCACAGTAATATTGTTTGAATTTTCACATTCAAAAACATGCAGAGAATATTAAATGAATAGGAGAAGTCCAAAATTCCTTTAATATTTGAATTTCAAGTTGGACTGACAAAGGATTAGCTGTATACTTATTATATCATAAGGAAAAACTTGAAAACCTTATTAATATATACAGTTCATTGCTGTTTTTCACCATCTTCAGGACCAAAGAAATATTGGTGAAAGGTGATGGTGGCGATAAATCAAGCGAATATCTGCATAGAAACTAATCAACTTTGGAAAATGGCTAAATGATGGACTGTTATTGGATCAAACAACAGTCCATCTTTTAGGCCTTTTCCTCAACTACCAATACATGTACTTGAGTTAAGAATATATGTCATAATAAAGATATATTGTATATATTCCAAAAACTTCTGGTTTAAAAAAAAGCTATAAAAAACTACCTGGGTGGTACCAAAGATTGGTCTGTTCAGATCCAAATAAATTAACAAGGTGTCTGGTTAGATGGGATGAGTCTCATTTGAAAAATTCCACTTAATGAGTTGGTCTAGTACAAACCAGGACATTCATTAATTTTCAACAATATGCTGTCTATGTATGAAAAATTTACAACTGGATCTTCAAGCAACATTCAAGTTTAATCAATGTTTTATTAAAATTAGAAAAAAATAGAAATAGAAAAAAGCGCCTGTTTAGCTTAAATATTCCTTAAAGTCTTACATTACCAGACAATAGAATAAGCAAAAAAAAATATGTTTTTAAAAATTAATATAAAACAGCTGAGTCATGATTTTCCATGAGACAGTCATCCACCAAATGACAGTCTAAATTTAATCTTCTACAGTTCACATGATGGCTTTCAATAATGAACCAGAGTCCATACCATAACAAAAGCTGTAAGAGGCCCCCAAAATACAAAATTTGAAATTATTCATAAAACAAGACAATTTTTAAAAATTAATTAGTCATTTCATTATGTGGTGTAGACATTTTCAAGTTTTTAAAAGTAACAATTTATCAACTTACTTTTTCTTTTCCTGGTTCAATACTTTATCCTAAAGTACAAAACAGATCCTGGGTAAAACACTAACCCTACACAACTTGTTATATATCAACACCTTCAGATATTTTAACTGATATTTTTTCGCATCAATCGTTTTCTAAATTTTTGTGTGAACAAAAATATCAATATCAAATATCTCATAGATATTTCTGTCAATTTAAACATAAAAATTAAAAAATTTAATATTTTCAGGAACCGACTTACACCAACATCCTTATTAAAATGATATATCCTGTATGAAGATGATTATAAAATTAACGACTTATTTGACAAGTTGACAACTTGATGAATAAAATCATGTCGCTGATTGTCATCAGACAAATAATAACAAATCTTTTCTTAAGGATCGCTGGATCCAATGGTCAAGAAACTGTTGTAGAATTCACATCCCCATTTACTGAATTCAAATGGAATACAATTAAATTATGATTAAAATTGAAATGACCTCAAGGTACTGTACAGTTTTAAACCTGAAGCAATATGAAATTTAATAATTAGCGAACAATTTGAACAATTTAATCGTAGGTGGACACAGGACACCCTTGTAAAAATCCAACAATAAAAAAAGTATTGTTCATTCCCAGCTTCAGGTGAACTGAGATATATTGTTACTCATTACCCCTCCATGTGTTATAATAGCAAATAAATGACCATCTTTTTAAGAGTGGGGGTCCACATGACGAGGGACATAAATACATGTTGTAAATTTGTCCAACGAAGTAAAAAATTTATAATGACATTAATAAATATTAGAATATCATTTTTTTTTCTCCCACATACTCACTGTTTTTAGAACATTATCACATTTCTTTCACACTACACCAAATGAAATTAACATCGATCACCAAACTTTTTTGGCCAATAATATCTACAATTTATTTCCTCGTTTGTAACACAAGTACATATTTTTGTGAAAAACAAAGAAAATATGAAAAGAAAACACCACAACAATGTATAGTTAAACAAATTCCTTAGTATAACAATACAATTACTTGTTACAATTGTCAAACAAACAACATTACGCCACACAGACGTAATGATCTAATTAATTTCCTACTTGTTTATGAATCCTTTGATAGCAACTAACATGTGTATAAAACAGTTAAAAAGTGCATTAGGTTCACAACACTGTTTTTTCCAAAAATGTACATTGCAATCCAAAGAAAGGAGTAAATTTGAAAACATCATTTTTTTTACCAACATCAAGTCTGCAGAAAGACATGCCATCCCACCTTACCTAGACACATTATTTTTTATCTGACTTCTAATTAATAAAAGCTTTAATACTAATTTCAATGTTTTTGGTTTGAACTTGTCAGGGATAGCAACAACAATAACTTGAGGTGAGCAACCTAACCATTACACCATCAAGCACGTCGAGATGTGTAAACTAACCATTACACCATCAAGCATGCTCTAGATGTTTAAACTAACCATAACACCATCAAGCATGCTCGAGATGTTTAAACTAACCATTACAGCATCAAGCATGCTCGAGATGGTTAAACTAACTATTACACCATCAAGCATGCTCGAAATGTTTAAACTAACCATTACACCATCAAGCATGCTTGAGGTGTTAAAACTATTCATTACACCATCAAGCATGCTCAAAATGTTTAAACTATTCATTACACCATCAAGCATGCTTGACGTGAGCAACCTAACCATTATCCCATCAAGCATGCTTGAGGTGTTCAAAGTAACCATTACACCATCAAGCACTCGAGGTGTTCAAACTAACCATTACAACATCAAGCATGCCCGAGGTGTGCAAACTAACCATTACACCATCAAGCATGCTTGAGGTGTTCAAACTAACCATTACACCATCAAGCATGCTCGAGGTGTTCAAACTAACCATTACACCATCAAGCATGCTCCAGGTGTTCAAACTAACCATTACACCATCAAGCATGCTCGAGGTGTTCAAACTAACAATTACACCATCAAGCATGCTCGAGGTGTTCAAACTAACCATTACACCATCAAGCATGCTCAAGGTGTTCAAACTAACCATTACACCATCAAGCATGCTCGAGGTGTGTAAACTAACCATTAAAACATCAAGCATGTTTAATATATCCAATTGGAAGACATGACAAAAATTGTACATCTCCCTACCAAGCCTTGACTTCATATAAAGTTTCATCAAAATCTAAAAAGATTAGTAAGAGTTCCAGACACAAGATATGTGGACAGACAGACAGACATAAGGGTGATTCCTATATTCCCCATTTTTTTTATGCATATGATATAATCATGATAATTACACAGAAAATGTTGGCTATATTGTGTTGATAAATACAATACACTATATCAAGTAACACAGCAGGTAGTATTTAAGAAGATATTTTAAAAGCAAGTGATCATCACCTGAATTGCCATTTTTCATTTTTAAAGTTGTTGTAAAGTCTTCAACAACAAGTCAAGCCTGTATTTTTTAACGGCAGATCACCTTGGACCATACCACTGCCAAAGGAATGTAAGGGAAAAATTTACTCGAAAGTGGGGCTGATATAAAAATCACAGAAAACTTTCATGGATATAAAACCACAGGATGGCACAAAAATTCAAGGGAAAAAGTCAGCCTTTTATCTGAGTGAATTAGAGCTTTTCACAAGGAGTGGTATTCCACCCTTTTTGAAGGCCTTGGAGAGATCTCTAGAATTGTAAATTCCCTCAGTTTTTTTCTTGTGGTTGGAGTGCAGTCTCCCTGACATTTATCCCATATCATTTCATTTTAGAAAATATCTCCAGCATATGAACATGAATTTTTTAATTAAAAAAAAGAATCTGACATTGATATACTAAGTGGTATTTAATGTACTGCTTGTGTACTGTCTGGTCTTCTCAGTCTTTTTCTTATTCTTTTTAAGGGGAAAGGGAGATAACTGATGCTTAATAGTATGATCTCAAAGAAATATGACAGCTACACTTTGTACTTCAAGCACAAACAGATATCATTTTTTTGAGTAATTCAAAGTACAGATATAAAAATGAAAAGATATGGGGTAAATGTCTGAGAGGTCACACTCCAACCATGAAAAAACAGAGAGAATTTATAGATACATGTATATTCAGCTTTCCATAAGGACTTTAACAGGGGTGGAATACCAATCCTTGTGAAAAGTTCTAAATAGCCAAAATTGAATTTAATGTGTATACAGGTACATAAAACAACACCACTCTTACAAAACAACTTATTTTTAGTTAACAGGAGTAAAATTGGGCTGAAATGCTTTAAAATGGCCTGAATTGTGCACATTATTTCAACACAATTTGAACCAATATTTACTGTATTTTTTGCACTATAATTCTATGTGGACTATAGGTCAAATCTGCATACTTTATAATAGACAAACATCAAATTTAAGGAAAAAATCTTGATATATAATCCAATAAATCTGTATGGTAATTATTGCAACTTGTATTTCTGCCAATAAAAAATTCCTTAAGAAAACTAGATACTAAAGAAAATTATAAAAATATAGGATATTGAATAACCACTTATTTACATGTGGTTTTCATTGCTCAAATTTTTGGTAAAGTTAAATTCAATTTGTCTGACCAAAATAGGTTTGAAAGAGGAAGCCTCATATTACATAAATTGCAATTTCAACAACACAAGTTTTAAACCAAATTAGTATCAAGACAAAATATTCTGTAAATGTATTAAATTCCTTGAACTACAATTAATTTAAAAACTTACCTACTTGTAAAACAAAAGGTCAGGAGATGCACACTGCCAAACAAAGAACATGTCTCTGGTTTAAAAACCAGATTTTATCACCATGCACACAAGATAGGCTGTGGAAATTTGATGTTTTTTTATACATGGGGACAAGATATCATCTAAATGCTGTGTTGATCTTGATTTTTTCGTAAGCCATGTGTGTTGGCATTTTATTTTCGCATGGAGATTTGACTTCACAAGATTTTTTTATCTTTTGAAGTTGAATTGTGTAAATGGAACGCAACAGAACTTTAATAATAAATATTTTCTTCTATTAATTTTGCTTAATTAAAATTTAATTTGAATTTTGCCTCCCCCCAAAAATTATCAATTGCTTTTGCATTTTGCAGAACTCATAAAAGACATTATATTGTGCTTCCATATTGTGTACAATCAAACCCATCCAACTACCCCATTTTCTCTCAGGGGCAGATCATGAGAAAGGCCAAGTATGCCAAAAATGCTTTTGTGATGAAATTTTTTAAATCGGCAGTAAAATTAGGGTCTTTTCTCCCTCTTTCCAAGTACCTGGTGAAAAAGTGTTTGAGAACTTTCCCCCTTTTAAAAAATATTCAGACTCCCAGTCACCTCAAATGAGCAAAAATATGGATCAATATTTTTCAATTGGCAGGTCTTGGTTTTGCCTTTTCAGAAAGAAAATGCTTTGTTATCTTGCCCACCTCCACTTCAAAAAGTTTATATCTGCCCTCATATTTGAGAATCTAAACCCAAAACTATCTTGACCAAAAACTGATATCAAGGAATAAAATCTAGCAAGGATTGTTTTTCATGAATTTTTGCAACTGAACTAAACAATTTAGTTACCTGCATGACTGTAAGAACTGATGCTTGTAAGATATTTTTAAGGTCTATATTATTACATAATATCACAATCCTATCTTTTCAGAAATAGATTCTGATGTGCTATTTTTGTCACCATAAATAATACTTCAAAGAGAAAAGGCTTGTCATAATTGTTAAAATGTCTTCATTTAATCAAAAGAATGTAACCTCTCTTTTCTTAGACATAGAAGATGCATGATAAGATGCTAAATATACTTTTCATGCATATAAAACAAAAACTTTTTAAAAATAGTTCCAATGACTGAATGCTATTATCTGTAGGACTGCATATCTTACAGGAAAATGGGTACTAGTAAAATTCACTGGACTGAGTCCTGGGCCTTCAATAGACCCATTTAAAAATTTGATTTAAACAAATGACTTAAAATGACACTTTTTCCAAAGCCCAACCTATATTCAGGCCTCCTTGCTCAATTTTCTGGACCACTATTATATGTTAAAGCACCATTGTGTCAACAACATTCTGATTTCTTGCACTGTATCCAACAAAGCACACTGCTTTAAAAGCTCTTCCTTAGGCTGTAGACCATTAATTTCACCAAAAATTAATTCTTATTACTGAGTGTAACCAATGGATCTTACATACCTCAGACTTAGAGATGGTATGCACTACCAAAGCTTTCCAAAAAGATATTGAAATATTGCTTCCATTTTTACTCAATTTCCAAAAAAACTAGAGGTAAATTTTTACATTACCCGATTTTCAGACTGACTGTAGGCATAACAAATTTTTATCCCAATAAACTTAAGATTATTGATATTCAAACTGTTCCTGTTCCAAGTAAAAAGTCTCATTTTCATGGAAATGTACCATCCATTCTACCTATATAATAACACTACCAAAATGGAGTATGGTCTGGGTAGTGGATGTACTTGACTGTCATTAACCTCTTTATTTATTTATTTTGCTTAAAAAAATACCATATCTTTTTTTTTATCCTGCAATAAAGCATTTTATTTTACAATTAAGAGTGTACGCATATTGCAAAGTGGTAATCATATAGTAGTATAATTTTGTCTCCTGTTATCCTAACACATTATGAGCAAGACAAAATAATAAATTCAGAAACCAGCTGTCCGCCTTCTTAAGAAATGTTCACACTATTCAACAATTAAAGGATGAAAATCGTCCATTCATTTATCTTTTAAGAAACAATACATGTACTTCGCTGGAAAATATCAAATTCATTTGTACTCTCTGCAAAAAGAAAATACGCTTTGCACAGCCTCACGACATGGTACCGATTTCCAAAGCTCGTAAAAATAAATTTGATATTTTCCGGCAATGTACATGTATTTAATATATATGCAATAAAATAGAATCTTTACTTCTCCATACCAAAATTTATGAATCAGGATCATTACCATGGTTACAAAACATATCTTAACTGAGTCAAGGGATGTGATTCAGAATTGTGAGAGTCAAAGGATGTGATTCAGAGTTTTGGAAGTTAGAATTTTGCAAAGGGTCTGTAGTTCCAGAAATCTCCTAAATTTGGTACTCGTAGTTTTAAGCTCAGCATCATTCATTGCCTTTCTAATTATGTTTTTTTTTATTAATGGAATGAAATTTTATTTTATTTCTTGACAGGGAGTTTTATTGGTGGAGAAAGTCAGTACCCTGAGAAAACCATAAAACTTGAACAGACAACTAACAAACTCCCTTTCTGATGAAGTGACCATCCATAATTATTGACATTTTTCACAAGGCTAAAAAAATGCTTTCTATTTGGAAACCCCCTTACCCTCTTAAAAAGAGTACTGATTTTTTTTAAAAGGGAGCAACCACAACCTATCAAAGGTCAAATAAATCAAACTATGAATGTAGCCAATCAGGCATCTTAAGGCCTGCATCCTCCTGAATTTTTTGTTCATGACCAGATCGTATAAAAAAAGCATGCACAAAAAATGTCGGAACTGAAACCTTCTCCTCCTAAAGTGTGTTTTGCAGACTTGTGAAAAATGTTGGTTAATATAGACGGCCCCTAAATGGTGAAAAGGTGTGAAACCCTAAAAAATTTTTTCTATCATTTGATATTGAATCACCTAGACCTTGTCAGTTTAGAGATTGCACTGCTTATGGAGTGAGATATCAACATTGTTGAAGGCTAGAGTCTTCAGGAGTATTGCTGATATTTGTGTGGTGAGTTGCGGCACTATCTCCCGGACATTTATGCCGTAACTTTATTTTTATATAAATATCTAAATACCTTATCCTTAAAATAATTCCTAAACCTTGCATTCATCTAATTTGTGAATAAAAATTATTCAAATTTTAACCATGATTTTGTTAATATCAATAGTATGAAAATTACTTGAACTAACCTGTTAATTGCTTCTAGTATAAATGTAACCTATACCAAAACTCATTCCATGATTAAAGTGCAAATTCCATCAACATGTTGAAAGATGATCAAAAAGGCATTATAAGATAAATCAAGGAAGAAAAGTAAGGCACACAATCACACCTGGGATTCCCAGTCAATTAAAGGTATCAAATTTTATAACATCAAAAGACTTTAGTACCTGATAATTCAAATAACAGGTATATACAGATTTACTGAGTTTATTTTTAGAACAGAGAGAATTCCGCTTGGATATATAAATGTCAATAGATATCAAATTGTATTGTTATAAATTCTTCGAATTTTTTCTTTTAGTTTACCTTATCCACAAAAAATTTGACAAGGTAAAAAAAAGGCAATAAAATACTTAGTGTTAATAAAGATCTTGAACCTTGATGACCCTGCTTATAATTACCAAATTATTTCATAAATATTAGAAATATTTAACCTTTGACTTTGTAATAATCTCCCAAGTCAATATTTTTTAAAAGGCTTAAATTGTTTTTCACGTTGTTTAGATTTCACACAATTAAATAGGTATATTATTTTGACATTATAATATTTTGTTTATTTTGCTAAAGAGTTTCCTAAATTCTTGAACTTTTTCCCACTTTTTTTTTTTTTTTTTGCCTTATGAAGGTAGTAAAATAGACTAATAATTTTTTCACCATGGTCCCAGATTAGGGGAAGGGTTGAGTGCTCACCAATGGGTTTAACCCTGCCACAGGCATATTTGCCTGTCCCAAGCCAGGAACCTGTTGTCCAGTGGTTGTCTTTGTTTAATTAGTCATTAACTGTTATTTGTGCACCATTTTTTCAATAGATTATGTCAATTGTTCTGTTTTTGTATTTCAGGCCTTTTACAGCTTCCGTTACAGTAAAGAAAAAAAAATATATTGGAATTTTTTCCCACATTATGAATTATCGTTATTTTAATTTTGTATCTATTGGGTTTTGTGGGGCATATTCTGGGTCATTCCCCCTAAATCCACACCCTTTTTTTGATACATGTAACTCTGTAAAAAGAACATGCCAACTTCCTGGTCTTACGATCTCTAACAATTGCCCTATGTCTTCTTTCTAAACCATTTGTTCTTAAATAAGTATAAAGGTGACTTAGACTTATCAATATTTTGCTTATAAATTAAATTCCATAAAATCAAAACTTCAAACAAATATGAAATGAAAAAAATATTAACTATTAAAAAATAACTTACTTGATTTGGTTTTCACTCTTTCCTCAACTAATTAATAAACTGAAAGTGATAGTTCCTAATCTGGTCCGTCTAAACAAAGCCTAAGGCTAAGTCGCAGACAAGACAATTTATGTTATTTCACTCACGTCATTTTCGATGATCAAAAGAAAGCAGATTCAGAGTCAGAATGTATATTTCTTACATGACAATGTTAAAATAAATTATGTGACATAATTCAAAATATCATGGTCTAATGATTCTTTTTTTTAATTTTTAAAGTACATTTGCTTCAAATTAAAGTCAAGAATATTTCCATAAATGAATAACTTCTAAATTAAGACTTTTTACGTTTAAATTTTTCTTATTACTGGTAATATGTTGTTTTAAAAAGAATGTATATTCTCTAACATGCAAATGACGAAATGTGGTTTGTAAAGAAATTGACAAAATGTGATAAAATCTGCGTGAAAGAAATGTCTCCCAGCAATTTGTATACTTAGGAATTAATTTCCATGCAGATTGCCAAATGAATAATAGAGTTTAAATTGACTTTATAAAAAAAGCAACAATGTATGTAATGAATAAGGTAACAGATTTCACATTAATCACTTCCTTTATTATGTTTCAAAGGAGGCGGGGAAAATATTTACTTCAGACTTTGTGTTTTCGATAGGTGAACTAGGTAGGAATAATGGATATCTCATTGTAAGATTATCTTTATTCCACTCCACTATTTATAATATCCACTATTTATAATATTCCACCCCACTATTTATAAATTATATGAACTAACAGAAGTACAGAGGGCCAAAAGCAACTTAATTTGTAAAATGGGCCTGTCCCAATTTTATATAAGTTTTCTTAATTTTTTTCCTATAGTAAGAATACATAATGTTTTCTTAGTATTAAGTGCCCTAACGCTATAAGTCCCACTCTTACAACTTGGTTGAAATCTTAAAGCACCTCCACAAACTCCTAGCATTGGAAGATCGTTAAACAGAAAATTCTGTTAGAAAATAACGTTTGATAACGAGAGACATTTGATGTAGGTAAGGAGAACTAGAATTATTCATTTCAGGCTATTCGAAACTATGGAAACAAAAAAAAATAATTTAACTATTACTGGAAAGAATTTTGGATTTTGCCAATTTTAATAAGACCCTGGGCACTAAATACGAGGCATATGGGATATTTATTTTAACAGTTCCAATTCCATTTTGATTTTTAATGTCCATCACTGGAATTAAAGGTATTTAAGCAATTTTTCAAGTCTTAAACTGAAAGATGGACAAAATTTAATAAACGTGTCATAATACAAAAAAATCACCAGTTTTAATCCAGGTGAAATTACCAAATATGGTTGACTGTAAATTGGAGTGGAGGCATCCATGGCATCACCCAGAAAATCAATGGGTAAAGAGGAAGTGTTACCCTAAATGAATACACCTGGTTACGGTAGTTTAAACAATATGATACAGGGTACACCAAAGTCTGAAAAAACAATGGCTCATATCCTATCTGTTGAAATCTTAGTATTAAAAGGCAAGAAAATAAGTTCCCCTGATTCTAGGGGGTATAACTTTTATAGTTGTATTCCATATTCCAGGGCAGAAAAGGTGGGGTACCACTCGATAACCCCATAAAGTTTCAGTAGGATACAATACACAGAATCAGTTCAACACTTTGGATTATGGTGGTGATGTAGAATCTATTGACTGACTGAATACTGCCAGCATCCAATAGCAGAATTCATTGTTCTAGGATTTTTTAGATTTTTTATAATTTTTCACAGGAAAGTTCCACATAAAATCAACTTTCCCACAGGCAATTACCGATTTCCTAACTTAACAAAATATTACAGCATATGAAATTTTCAACTTGTCACGGGAAAGTACAGCTAAATAATTAACTTTTCCTGGCCCAAAGTTCACTTGCCCCCAGTAACAGGAAATAGGGAATCCTAAAACGCTTGCAGATATGTCATGCATATTTTGGATGACAGCATATTCATGATATGATATGAATAAATGAACCCTGCTCTATATACAAGATCAAGATGCTGAGCCAGATTTTACAAGCTCCCAAGACAAAAGACAGCTGGAAAATATTTCCTTATTCTTCTAACTCTGAGCCAAACATTCTTTGCTCTTTAGTCCTAAATGCTGTAGGCATAGCAGAGAAATTACTGATTCAAATGATTCCATGATGTTTCAGTAACATCCTGACCTGTGCTGCTCCTAATTTCACATTGTCTATTACCAATAAACAGTCCTTGTTTGCATCTTTTTTTTCATGACAATGCACGGGGGTCCCATTCTCAATCAAAATGTTTGATAAAAAACTAAGCACCCAGGGAATTAAGAAGAACATAACTATTGCCAAAGGAATTCTGACTGCTATGAAAAATCCTTTTACAGAACATATCAAATGATCATTCATGCAACCAAAAATACGAATCAGTTTGCCTAAATTCTAGAAAATAAGACCTTTGAGCAAATTTCTATTATTTAATTACATCCAAACTGAGTGCAGCGCTGTGGCAGACATCTTGAATTCAGACTGGTTTAAAACAAAAACATTACTTCTGTAGAAGACATGATCTCAACTGTTGTTTGACCTGATATCTAAAATAATGTTGGCAGTAATTTATTGAAATATTAAAGTCCATGATACCAGCTAGTCTATAACCCCTTGCAGCAGTGAATATAAATATTTGGGTCAGGTGACCTGAACAAGAACAGGTTGAGAATACTGGTAAAGTTAATAACATACTTTGAAATAAGGTCATGGTCAAATGACATGTGACAAATAAGGTAAATTTACACCAACATTCTTCCATTACATACCTTCAATCCTATGCTACATAGAAAATAAGGGGTTATCTCTCTTTGCTCATTTTTTAAAATTTAAAACATGCTAAATTCAAACAAAAATAAAAACCACCATAAAATTAACACACAAAATAAAATAATCACAAAATACCATGTTCATAAATTAATACCTCAAATATAATTGGTGCATCAATAATATCTCTCTTACATTTAAAGCATTAATTACTAACAATAATTTGTGTCAGAGGAATATTGAAGTGTCCTGGATAGCTACATCCAAATAATGCTTGGTGGCACCACTAACAGGATGACTGGTTTCCTATTAATTTAACACCCCCATTACTGTCAGTTTTAGTAGAATTGTTTAAAAAACATTACATCCACCAGTGTTGTTACTAGCATTTGTTGGTGCAGCTAAATAGGGTGGCACAAGAACTGTAACTATTCATTTAGTACTTGACCAAAATTGTATCGGTTCGAAGTATGTGAAATTTTCATAGGTACCAGTGGTGTTATAAGTCTTAAAGTTTCATAGTTGAATGTTAATAATAGTTATTTCATTCTTTAGTTGAAACCTTATGTAGAACAACTTCTTTTGCAAGACTTCCATGAATAAATTTGGCAAATTAAAAAGTCTGCTATATTATACATGTCAACAGTTTTGGATTGACACAGTTTATTTTTGCAATTTGATTTTAGTCATGAAGGTCATAGGTTAAACTTGGCTTACAGGACATGTTTTGAAAGTTCTGGTTTCACCTGCATAAAAAGCTCAAACTGAGTTTTCATTCAAATTTCAAAATTAGTTGATTTGAGATGTTTTTTGCGAGTAAGGCAAGATTGGAAAAAATCATTTTCTTTTTTAAATTCTTGTGACAGTAAATGATAGTATATAATTGTCCATCATTATTATGGGGAAGATAAGTGGTAACCAAGGAGTCGGAAAAAAACTGTAGTTTTGTGGATTTTTTCTTCTTTTCAAAATCTGGCAAATTCTCTCAAGTTTAAATTTAACAATGGACAGCACCAGTCTTGCAACAGTTCATGCTACTACGGCTGTACAGCTCAATGAAAATTAAGCATGACTATAATAACTATACTTAAGATGAAAAAGCAGAGAACAATTTATTAAATCTGAAGAAGAATTTATTAAATCTGAAGAATGATTTATTAAATCGGAAGAAAAATTCATAATTTTGACGAAAAATTAAGTTGTTATACAAACATTGTTAGTATGTAGAAAAAAATGCAGAAGTAAGAGAGATAAATTGAGTGCATCAAAAACTGAAAAAAACCTGGTCATTTCATGCATGAGTTAGGTCATGTGAACATGATCCACATGAGTGAGCACGCATGCTCAAACAATGTCATGCACAATTGGATAATAGTTTCACTAGTTGGCTCTCTCAAGGAACAGGTTTTCAAAGAAAATCCCCCAAGAAACCAATTCATTTATGTTACATTTTCTCATATAAATAAGAAGGTTCATCATGAAAACCTTCTGTAGTTAATACAAAAGTACTGACTCTTCAACATAGATGTTTTTGAAAACATAACTAGGTTTGTAGAAAAAAAAGTTAAGAGTAACATCTTTGTATTCTTTGAGGTAATTGGTTTACAGAGGGAAACTTGTTCCACAGGCAAACCAACTAGTGACACTATTATTCATCTGCATGTCATGCACACGTGACTAAAATGGTAAAAGTTTACAACATGAACAACCAGAAACTGACAACTTACACTTGTGTCCATAGCATCCTGTGAAAACTGTAAAAACAAGATTACGTTATGAAATCATATGTTAACTGCATGATAACCCAATATGGTTAGTTTGCTTGTTTAGGTTCTAAGCAACTTTCAATTATATTTCTGCTATAAGCAAACATTGGTGGCTTAAATTTAAATGGCTCAAACCTCATGGTTATTTCCTCAGTCCATTAAGGGCTCATTTATACTTCGTCGCTCGACATCTCGCAACTGTCGCCTGAGCATGGCGCGACTACTGCACGATGTTGCGCTATTTTACCTGAGATTAAAAGTTTAAACTAACTACGACAAGTATAAACACCCAGCGATTTTCGCGAGACAATGCAGGACATTGCGCCAGTTGCCCCACAATCGCTTTGGAAGTATAAATGAGCCCTTAGTGTGAACCCCGATTGCAAACAGGGTCTTAACTTCATTGGTTTTATTTGGTCTCTTGGGAATTAAAGCTACCAAAGTTCTACCATCTTTGAAGCAGTTAGTTTTTTTGGCGATGAAGCTTAAAAGCCTAGGGACATCTAATAAATATGACATTTAGCATTACTACATGCACTGTGATTTAAGTGCATCATTTTTTGTTGAAGTGGCTTAAGCTATCAATACAAAGGTAAACCAATCTCTTGCAATGCCCTCTGGTGTGGTATTAGACTGACTCTGCAATGCATGTGAGAAATACCTTATCATTTCTTGACACAATTTAGAAAACAACTTTTGATTTATTGATTGATTGATTGAATATTGCTTAATGTCCAGTGGCAAGTATTTCATGCATTTTCAGGATGAGCAAATATTAATGAAACATGATGAACTAGAAACTGGTGTTCTGCCCGAATATGTGCATACCCCCAAAAAAATAGACATTTATGCTGTGAGCACAGCTCACTATCTATACCCCCCGCATTTTCCTTTTAACAGCAAAATAATTCCTATATGTACAGTTTATGGGGGATTTTGCTGAAATGTTTTACCAAATATCAAAGATTTAAATATTTGAAGTAGACATGCCCATTAAAAGTTACAAAGACACATCCAAGTACCAAA